>JAFMOD010001006.1:1895007-1955007 GCA_019802435.1 Corydoras maculifer | reverse complement strand
GTGAAATAACAAAAGCTACTCTATTTTCCCATGTCCTTTTAGGAAGGCCACTGCTTTGCAAGGATTCATGTCCTGCAGCAGTCATTATGACATGGAGTTCTGCTCTTCATCTTCATATTAGACAGTTTTGGTCCGTGATCCCAGTAAGACCTGTACAACACCAGGATAAACACATTTGCTTAGTTTAACGTGAAAGAACAGCTAGTACACGATTTAATTCTCTATAAAGATTATTACATTTATTCAAACAGTTAACTCCAAGCCTTGCCTTCCTAATGATGTTCGACTGTTATGACATTACACCAGAAAACACATTGAAAACAACAGAGATCTATTATAGGAAAGGTGGAGTTAAGGCTGGCTAAATCCACTAGACAGTACGACAACAACTGAACTAAACTGGACAGCAAAATACAATTGCAATGTACAGAAAATTACATATATAGTCATATATATTAGTCCTGTTGTGAAACATATAAGGGAACAGTAAAAAAAAATACATTTATAAACTATTGAAGACCAACCACACAATCTGTTTATGTCTAAGATCCGGGGCTTTGACATCCCATGTTTTAGCAAATTGTTTTACTGTCTTTCAAACCACACTGTCTCACGTTTGGCCTGGATCCACTTTCATGTACAACCACATGGGCCATTCCATTTTAGTACTGCTTGAATTACTTCCATGTGCGCTGTGTATCATGACAACACAACACATAGTTCATGAAGACTTCTTTGAAGTTTCAATAGATTTTTAGAAAGCAGTTGAAACTAAGGAATGACTTAATGTATATGTCAATGCCTCGCTGTAAACCCATAAGCATCATTCAAAACCATTTACTGAAAACTTAAGCTCAACGGATCCGAGCAGAGTTAAAGGTAAAATTAGAATGTTAGCTGTGCATTAGAACATTAAGCTTGTTTTAGTGTACATGATTATCACATTTTACAGATGAGTTCCTCATGGGACAGCTTGACTATATTGGTGACAGCTGTACAATTACTGGTTTCATAGAATTCTGAATTAACTCAATAGTCTGACTCATAGTATTTTATAAGATAGGATGATCCTTTATTAGCACCACAATGAGAACATTCACAATAATAATACTACCAATAATGATGATGATGGCCCAGCGAAAGATTAGCGCCCTGTTCTGGGTGTATCTGCCCGGCACCCGAAACCTTCTCCCCTGGATGGGCATGGGGAACCCCCCCACGACCCTAGTAGAGGATAAAGCGGAAGATAATGGATGGATGGATGGATGGATGATGATTATGATAATTATGATCAGAGTCACGTACTGACTGTGTCAAAAACTGGAGATTTACATAACTCCAAGATTATGTTAGGTCATTAAAACTCTTTTACTCTTTTAATTCATTTTTAGCAAGAGCTGCATGACAAACCTCATTAATGGTGTGTATAAATACCAAGCTAAATCCCTGAAATCAGTCCAGCCTGATCTAATTATATAGCTGTTTCACCTATATAAAACACCATATGCAGCTCCACTGTCACTCTTTTTATGTCATGCCTAATAACTTGACATGAAAACAGTTTTATGTCCAGGTCTATGTTCAAGGGCACACTGTAAGCAGCAGGATGTTATCAGAATTGATCAAACTGAGCAGCTTGGTTCATGGCCAACATTTCTCTCTGCTTGGCTCCATCAACTGACCTGCACTGATTAAAGAGAAGACTGATGATACCAAGGACATACTGTAAGTGCAGGAATCACATTTCTCTGAAGCCTATAACATGGGTCTTCGGTGTACTTTATGGGTTTTATGACTAACCACAAGGTGTTAAAAGTTTGGCAAATCACAAAAATAAAAGAAAAACAAACATACCAGTCATATTATACACTGCATGTTGCTGAAACAGTTTGGGGATGGCCCTTTTTGCTACAGAATTACTTTTTTATTATTAAAACGTTGGGTAAAGTTGCTGTGAACGAATTTGCCTGCCTTACATGGAAAATGTTAAACATACAAAACTAACAACATTTAATACATCGCATGAATTTCCAGCAAAAAGCTGTGTGTCAGCTAATTCAAAGAGGTATTAATTCAAGGCACTTCTATTAGTTCATTCAGGTTAGAATTATAAATTAGTAGTGCATACATTTTTGCTGAATCCCACAAAACTGTATGACGGTTGTGGTTCAGCTGCAGGTCATGCAAGCAGAAACTATTCCACATCCAGTGAATGAAGTAATAAATGAATAAATAAACAGATAAAGGATATAGAATTTTTATAGTTGAGTGACACTGGGATTAGTGAGATGGTTTGTATTCAAATATATCATTTGGCTGCTTTATTATATATACCTCACTCACATTTAATTAAATACAGTACATATTTAAATCATGTTATGTAGTGGTTTTAAATTGTTAGCAGCATTACCAAATTGTTCCATTAATGTTTTTGTCCTGCCTGCTGAGCACATACCATCCATCAGACTCAAACTGCAAAAGGGTGGTTTGGTCCACAGAGAGTTGTGGGCTTTGGAAAACCATAGGGATGTACTAAAGACAACTTTACAATGTGGTTCAGACTAGTCATCAATGCAAGATGTTGGTCAAAAAATAGATTTTATAGAAAATAAATGCCATAAACACGGTATTTTGGCCAAACTCTATAATATAATTAGTTTAAAAAGCATATCATTTTGAAGGATCATGGGTTTGGTGACTGCTAGGGTATTTGCTTTGAACCAACCAATAAGCACCGATGAGTAGTTACTGCAGGTACATTAGGATAATAAATGTAATTATTGTGTAAGAATATTCTAGTAAAGTTACATACTTTATCTGTTGGATTACAAGGACATGGCTTAACTTGTACTTTAATATAGCATCTTACAATAATGTATGTTTTTTGAAGTCAAACTTAAAATTTTTGTGAAATGCAATATTTTACTTAATAGCTTGGAGAACATAATCTAAATAAATTAGAACTGATTCTCTGTGACATTGTTTATGATTGTTCATTGAGTGTGGCCTTGCTTTAGTGTGACTAATTATCCAAAAATATTTTTTTAACATCAAAGCTATATTGTTATACAGTATAAAATAGTTAAATTAGGAAGGTAATAGTACAAGTGATAGTTTCCTTTGATTTGGGATTGAATGTATGAAAAGATATTAGTGTAATTTGATATTAGTACAATGGGTTCTGTGAGCCAAGACCTTGGCCATGATGTTCACAAATCAGTCCGGGAGGGCTAAATAACAATTATCGATCATGGTGGTAAATGTTTGTCAAAAGTTGTAACAACTAGGCCAAAGATATAAAAATAAGCATAAAAAAACCCAGGAGAGGTGTTGAGTGACTACTAGGGTGCAGCTTTCAGGGAAGGCACTAAGTGAATAATACTGCTTGACACATCAGCAACATAGCCTTAATCCAATGTGTTTGGATTGGGTATTAGATTTAATAAATTTGATTAGAAATTCTAAATAATTCTACGGTAAGTTGTATATTTAATTTCTTTATGGTTTAATGTACAGATTGAATTATTATTGTAGACACTGATTGCTGGTCTCAGAATCCTATTTTTGTTTAACCTAAAATTCTGGTCAAGGGGTTTTCATCATGTTAGTTTAGATCAGAACTACAGTATATGTGCAGGCTTCATGAGAACATTATTAAACAAGCCATTTTTTACACGATTTATCCAAATAAAGTCACAAAAAAGATGATTTTTTTTTTCAATTGCATTGCCTTAAGTCAGCTTTGCAATTTTCTAAACATGTGTATTCAACATAAGCTGAAAGGACAGAGGAAGGTAAAGCTCTCTCTCTCTCTCTCTCTCTCTCTCTCTCTCTCTCTCTCTCTCTCTCTATATATATATATATATATATATATATATATAAATTATGTTTATTAGAAAACATCCCGTCAGAAGCTTCATTGTCAGTGTCACCTAATACATTAATTAGTTTTTCTGCATCTTGGAAGAAGTGTATATATCTTATCTTGGAGTTGTCAGAAAGGTGGAAAAATGTAGTTTTAACAATGATGCTAATGTAAAAAAAAAAAAAAAAAGAGCAGAATCAACCATAAAACCAAATTTATTTGCAGGTAAACTGGTCTCAAAGAGTAATCGATATTTAACATGGTTTTAGAGACTTTATATCTTTTATCCTTTTTACAATTTACAATTAGTCTTTTTTATATCTACATTTTGATCACTTGAATGCTCTCTAATTCTAACATTAAATTATTTGCCACTTTTATTATTGCTGAATCGGTGCTATGATGAAATCTAAAAACTTTAACAAAGCGAAGGTTAATTTTATAATATTTTGGCGTAAATTTTAAGGCATCGTTGTAGTTAGTGGAGCATCAGTAGCCTTGATGTCACTGAATGCATATTTATCATAACAGAAATTAATGAAATCAATTTGGCTTAACTGTGAGTGGATTTGTACATCTGATTCATTAACATTGAGTGATTTGATCTCATCATTGATTGAGTCCTTTCAACCTCCTAAATGTTAATGATATGTTAATGAACCTGCTATGATAATTGAGTATATATCTGAAATAGTCTATGGTTGTTGTCTCTCTATGGTTGAGAGAATGAAAATTCAAAGGTCAAAAACATTAAAATGTGACTGTTATAATGTGTTCATTTAGACCACATTTCCAGTACCGGTTAGTTTGCAGAGTTAAACTTAATTTATTAATTGTCTAAAACACTTATCTTAATTTGGTTGCTGGAGTGTGCTGGAACTAATCCCAGAATTTAAAGGGCAAACCACAGGGAGATTCATTAGTTGCTGTTGTTTATAGGAGCAATGCATTAACACAGCCACCATATTGGTCAGGGAAAGTGCAATTTTATTAAGTGCAATATATAAGCAAATAAAACTGTATATATTATAAATCTAAATGCAATAATACCAAACATATATATATATATATATATATATATATATATATATATATATATATATATATATATATATATATATACACACACACACACACACACACACACATACAGTAAGATACAGTATATATTCTTTTCCCTTTTGTTGTCCTGAAAAACCATCAAATAAATAAATGTTTCTTGGCTTTGAGTAACCTTTAAATATTTTTCCCCTTGGTCAAATCTTTGGGGAACGTAAATAAGTAAATCAAAAGAACACAAAATAAAGTTTTAAGTAGTCATCTGCTGCAGAACTGGTTGGGCCAATTTTCTCTGAAGCCTGGGAATGGTGCTGACCAGCCAAGCTGCTTCACAGTTTGAAGAACCCATGGTGTATATGTGTGTATGTGTGTGTGTTTGGCTGAGTCAGGCCTCAATCCCACAAACACAGAGTTACAAGCCCAGGTGCAGCCCATTAGCTTCCATCTGGAGGCCATAACACCATTTAACCTCCTCCCCCCAGCTCACCAGTAAGGCCTAAAGAGATATAGCACCTAGAATTAGCACTTAGGTCTTATGTTTCTACAACCACATCACTCAAAAAGCAATTTGCAATCATTTTAAGGTCATTGCATGATCTAGCTTGGACTTAAAATATCGTATAGTGATTATTTTCCTCTTTGTCAAAAATAAATGAAGTGAAGTGATGTAGCTGATAAAGAATGGCCACTAAAATCAATAGTAGTGTGTATTTACAACAAAAAGTTCTATTTAAATATTTTCTTTATTAATATATATGTCTCTTGACATTATCATGTCCCTATTCAATATACACATACATACTTGGTTATTAATACCTTTTATAGGTTTCCCTCTGGGAGTTCTACTTGAATATGCTTGTCCTCTCAAGATATTCTTTTCAGGTAAAGAGATTTGGGCTCTTGACTTATGTCTGCTAATAACATGGTGTTGAAAGAAATAGAGCTCTTCTCCACATGGATTAAACAGAGTGAGAGTCAGTGCAGTTGTGATTTCTGCTGAAGTTACATGAGTGACAGCACAATGTTCCAAGGATTGTTCTACTTTTCTTGTAATTTGTACCACCCACACACATTACTGGCTACTATTTCCTTTTCTGTTTTCCCTGGGTTTGATCTCAGTGATTCTCTGGCCTGGCAAGGGCCATACACAGAGATCAGAGAAAAATAATAAAGTCTGAAATTCACCAGCTGAGGAGAAAAGACTATTAGTCTTTTCATGCTAAGGCAGTCCACTGGAATTCGAAGTAGCACCAGTGACTTTTCCAAAACACTGACTGCTTTAATATTACAGAGGCCGATTTTAAAAAATATATAACATTCATTCGTTCACAAGCTATTCATAACAATTTGTAATTTTTTCGTACCCCTTGCCAAGCACAATTACAACTTTGCTCAAGTGTGTAAAAAAAGTTAATTAAATCTGTAACATGTTTTTCATGTGGAGTTAATCAAGCCTGGCTAAATGATGAATGAATAGGTCATTATGGAATATTTGAAAATTTTTAACAACCTTTCATCTTTGACATTTGAGCTGGTTGGACCTGAAATTTAAAAAGAAAGTGCAATTATTTGTACTTGCTCTACCTTTCCACAATTGTAGGTATTAACTTCGGTAAGATTCTGGATTAGATCAGATTTCAATGAAATGCAGTAGCATCTAAGCAGAAGTGCAAGACAGAAATTATTTAACCATAATAAAGCAAAGTGCAGGGTAAGAATAAGGTGTAGATGAGAATAAATACAGCAGAGTATATACATATTATAGACAATATACAATATATTTTTTGGAGAAAGAACACAGAATTGTGGCAATTTAATCAAAAACACACATATTTAAGTAACATAGATGCAAATTATGACGTGATATTATCACTATTGTTACATATAAAAAAAAACTACCGGTACATAAATGTCCATTGGGTAACCATGATATTTTAAAACTGAAAAGTCGTTTGTTATTTGATGTCTTTTTGGGTCACTGTCACATACTCATGCAGCCACGCACCGCTCAGGTTTAAAATTAAAAACAAGTTAAAGTTTAAAATTATAGACAGCTGTGACAAACTAAAATTCAACCAAACGTAAACAGAAACCGTTATATCAGATTTTTAAAACCTCTGTTTTACCACATCTCGTTCAGGATCAACTTTAAGCCTCATCATGTTGTAAGCATCAATTTGTTCAGACGTCTTTTTTAGATGCATATTGTATGTCTGGAGTTTAACCCCAGTCTAGACAAGAAGAGCAGAGTGAAAAGTCTTGCTTATGGCTGAATGTCATTACAAGTGACCTTAAGGCTGCTATAAGTGCAATAACAACAATTTTTTTTTTTTACAATTTGCTAACAGGCACAGTTAAATTAAGTCTCAGCTTTTCATACAGCATTGCAATAAATTGATAACTAGCTGATTATACTAATGTTAGAGGAAAGCATTTTATCAGTTTTTTGGTTTTAATGAAAGTTAAGTAAATTTAGAAATGTATTTCTGCAACACAATTAAATTATAAATTCATTTATATGAAATTTAAGTTAGGTTGTTTTCAAAACATTCCCTGAAGTACTGCGTCACTAAATATATCTTTGGAAAGAGGGCTTCATTTGTTATTTTATATTATTTAAATATATATATATATATAATATATATATATATATATATATATATATATATATATATATATATATATATATATATATATATATATATATATATATATATATATATATATATCCACATTTAAAAAGTAATAACCAGTAGAAATTTTTTTTAAATATAATTAAGCCCTTGTTCATGTTCTTGGTGTTTACATGATTATACAGTGATAAAATCAAACATTATTTTCAAACATCATATGCAGTAATAGAAATGGTATAAAGGTATAAAAACAAAGCTTTGTAGTCAACAAAAACAGCATATTTTTTTATTGTTTAATTGTTTTGACTGTCTGTGTAAACATTCTCGTGCAACAGAATGATTGGCTTGCTGTGACACCATCCTAACTTGTTTATATCTGTTGCTCATACATGTTATTTTGTAAAGGTGTTATCTCAGCTATCTTAGCAATATTCTGGGCACAGGGTGATCGTTGCTTAGACTGGCTTGTGAGTAGTGCAAATTTCTGCGTAGTGTACTAATATACCCGCAGAGAAAGCCATAGCCATGCTTGTTGAGTTAGTTGAATGGCAAACAGATGAAGATGGTGGCAGCTTGTGTTGCCTGGAGACCACAAACACACAGACAAGCAAAATGCCACAGCTGGATATTACCAGAGGAAAACAGAAACTGATTTCATGTATTTGATAAGTTCACTTGTGTAATTACCCAATGCACTGCCATAATATCCAAACACACATACTTCAGAAAACTATTTCTGAGGGTTTCAGTTTACCTGTTGTTGATCTTAGCCAGTACAGGCTGGTTTGTGGCATAACTCTGTAACAGTGCATTGTAATAAAGTTGCCATAATATAAAACAAGATATATAAAGAGCAATTTGAAGTATATAACTTTTCATTTTGTATTGTTAGGAACACTGGCATGTTTCCCTGAACCCCCTTTAAATAAGTGGCAGAAAATGGCTTTCATGTATGCCACACCTTGTTAAATTCTCCAGAAGCAGTATTTTTTTCTCTATGTATTATTAAAGGCTAAATTTATGAGTGTTGTAACTTTTGATTGCTGGCTTTTTTTTGTCCCAATTCTGCTGGCAGCTGATGCAGAAAGAGTCAGTGACAAACCTAAATATGCGGCGGATAGAGGGTTGTAGTCAACACCCACTCAGTCCATCGAATATTGGCCAATGTAATGTGCAACAATAACAGTAACAAGCACGCAACCAGACTAGTGATCTGCACCACCCTCAATATATTGCAATATTATATATATATATATATATATATATATATATATATATATATATATATATATATATACACACAGATGCGCACACTATATATATATATATATATATATATATATATATATATATACAGTATATATATATAGTGTGCGCATCTGTGTGTGTGAGTGTGTGCCCAGCAATAGATTGGCGCCCTGTACTGGGTGTGTCTGCCCAACGCCCGAGACGTTCTCCCCTGGATGGGCATGGGGAACCCCACCACGACCCTAATAGAGGATAAAGCGGAAGATAACGAATTAATTAATTATTTTGTCACTATTACTCTTTTTTTTCTGGGGCATAAACATCGTATAGGGGCAGCACAGTTTCTCAGTGGTTAGCACATCTCTTAACGCAGGGGATTCCTAGTTTGAATCCCAATCTGTGTGGACTTTTTATGTTCTCCCTGTGTGTTTCCTCCGGGGTTCTCCGGTTTCCTACCACAGGCCAAAAACATAGACCAAGGTGAATGCCCAAAATTGCCCCACATAGTGTGTGTCTGAGTTGGTGTGTGCCCAGCAATCGATTGATGCCCTGTCCAGAAATGCCCCCACCCCCACGATCCTATAGATGAAGTTTGTAGTTTTACAATTACAGATGTGGTAGTACATCTGTTTTGCTTCTCTGTTCTCTTTTAGTCAGGACCATCGCAGGTGTAATTTGGGTGGTGGATTGTTTATTGTCAGTTCTGCAGTGAAACTGATGCAGTGAGGGAAATTTAGTGCAGCAGTGCTACTGTAGTTTAATTTCAACACCTCAGTGACACCTCAGTAAAACACCAGCCAAATAATACCTGCTGTGTGGTGCTACTATTGGGGTCCTTACCATTAGAACAAAGTAAAGGGGACCAACACAGCATGTACTATTTTTACACTTTTGTCCCTTTCACTTTTCCATTGATTAACTTTTTAACTACAGTCAGGCTGTTCGGCTTTATTAATTTAGAGTCATGATAATCCAAGTCTGTCTGCCTTTGGCTTAATTTTTAGGTACTAATCATACAAATGTACTTTATTAATTCAATTTTTTCTGAGTTATTCAACATTCTTCATGGATCCACTTAATGCAAAGGGTTATTTCTGACCTGTCCTAATGGACAAAGTACAGCTGCATTATTGTCTTAAATGTGTTAAAACACCAAAACACAACACAAAAATGAGAAAAAAAAAAGAAATTTAAGAAACAAAATTAAGGAACAGTCCCAGTGTCACTGTGTCAGGAGAATATACACAGGCCAAAAAAGAGAATGATTTTCCACTGCATTTGGAACTGGCTGCCCTCCACAGGAGCTACAAACCACTGATTAAGGAAACTACATACTCGGTGACAAAACGCTGTGCAGCTGCCTAAAAATCTATTTTTAGCTGTGTTTGTTCAAACGAAGGCAAATGTGCTGAAGTGATGCTTATTTTGAGGGTTTTCCTCACCATCTCCTTTCATGGCTGATGATTTTGACAGAACATAGTCTAACTCTAGGAAACATGTGAAAGGTCATAGCATGGTATTCCAGTAAGAAAGGAGGGGAACAAAGTTTTTTTACACGAAGATGCAAATTTTGTTGATATTCCTAAGTCAATTCATTAAGTTATATACATCTATAATCTGCTTTGAACTCTACATTTTGGGTGCAGCAATTATATACAGTGAATGCAGTCTAATGATCTATTTACAGTTACACCTGAGAGTGATTTTCCAAGCGTCTAAGTGTTGTATTGATTTTCTTAGTGAAATAATGAAAAAAATAAATAAATAAAATTTGATTTATAAATGAGTATATTTATATCACACATTGAAAAAAATGTGAAGTGGTCAATGATGAGCAATGATGTCACAGCTGGACAAATGGCTTAGCCAATCAGATAGAACCTGAAGAATTGAATAATAAATATATTTAAAAAATAATATTGGATTCGGGCGACACGGTGGCTTAGTGGTTAGCACAATCGCCTCTCAGCGCTAGGGATTCCCGGTTCGAATCCCCATCTGGGTGGAGTTTCCATGTTCTCCCCGTGTCTGCGTGGGTTTCCTCCGGGTTCTCCGGTTTCCTCCCACAGTCCAAAAACATGGATAAAGTTAATTGAATTTTAAAAATTGCCCCATTCAGAGTGTGTCTGTGTGAGTGAGTGTGTGCCCAGCGATGGATTGGCGCCCTGTCCTGGGTCTATCCGCCCAGCGCCTGAGACGTTCTCCCCTGGATGGGCATGGGGAACCCCACCGCGACCCTAATAGAGGATAAGCGGGAGATAATGAATGAATGAATGAATATTGGATTCAATAAATGGTGAAATAAAATCTTATATTAAATGTCACAGATTGTGCAGCTCAGATATTCTGTTTAACCTTTCTGAATGTAAAATTAGCAAATAAATGGTAATTAAGAATTTAAAAAAAAATGCTTTATTACTGTAGATGATGTGCTTCTGTTTAAAAAGAAAATCAATTAAACTGTTTTTTTTTTTTTTTTTTACCCCAGCTCCCCAAACTTTTGCATAAGACTGTACATAAGCTTTGTTGGGTGATGGTCTGTAGAAAAGCCTTTTTTTTGTTATTTTAGGTGGCTTGTTTAGTTAAATGAATTAGCAAACCTTATATGCAAGTTGCTTTTTCTAGTGCATAGACATCTGGCTTTGGGAGTCCAACATGGAAACATGCACATGCATATTGAAAAGTATTTTTTCAGTTTAGTAATGGAAATTCCAGAACACCCAAGAAGTGTGACCTCGTCCATTTTGGCATGTAACCATGAAAACCCGTGATTAATTGATTGTCTGATTGTTTTGGCTTAAATATGTCGTGTTGCCTTTTTAAAGAGAAAGACATTAATAATAATGATTTTATTTTAGATCTTGATGACAAATGAAAATTAAAAATGAGAATATTTCCATCTAGCTTGTAAAATTCAAAAATTTGGTAATTTTGGAAGGCCTTGGTCAATTACTGAAATAAAACCTTCAATAAAAAGTGGTTACTGAAGCTAGTAAACTTTTTTTTGTATTGGGTATATTGTAATATTTTAGTCTTGGTGTACATAAGGTGTAATATTTATTATGAATCATTAGTGAACAAATGTATAGAAAAATGTATAGAAAATGTAATTTTTTTAAAGGTAGATGAGGGAAGACTTTTTTCAAGGTCAGGTCAGTAAAAATGAAGCCATGATAAAGAATGGAGAACTAAATCAATTTCAGTGAAGCTGGAATGCATTTATATTATACAGGCAAATGGTACATTAGAGTAGTGGTATGCAATAAATCATCTATTGCAGTTTTTGTTGCTCATAACCTATTTCAGAAGCAATGACATCACAGAGCTTCAATTAATTATACAGGCTGTAAGCAATAAACTAAATGCAATAAAACAGTACCAAAGCCAGCCACTGGTGTTACATTTTTTTGCTTTGCCACAAACAACAGTTAACAAAAAACATTTTCAAAAGATAATTCAGCTATTTTTGAGAAGGCATAATTTAGCATATTAAAAATAAGACCCTGAAAAACCGATTATGCCCCTGTATTAGTTATAACTGTCCCAGTGAATGCTTAAGGCAACATGAGTGACTTTCTAAGATAAATGTGGTTTGTATTTTCCTAAACAGTGACTCTTGTTTTTGTTCTGAACATCCTCACAAGCGTCTTTGTGCTATTAAAACTCAGTAGTAGTTTCATAGTGGTTTTTGTAAAAGTACTGATCACCCTTATGTACTTATGGAGGAAATGAGATGCTGGTCTATGATTTTTTTTTATCATACTGTGCAGAGCTGCATGGTTGGAGATGTCTTTATGTCTATGTTTTTTTACTGCTTGGAATTTAAAAAAACAAGAGAAGTTTGATTAAAACAGCGGGACATATAAAGCTAGCAAGGAAAGTTTCACTGTCTCTTTGATTGTTTAAGCAGTAAAATAAATGTTCTCTGAACATATATGTTTATATACACTATTCTAGAAAATGTAACAGAAGATCCAGTTTACTTAACCAAAATTTATTAATTTACTAATTTACTAATTGTGGAAATGTTTGTGGCAGGGATGAAGAGAAACTGATGACACTAAGGTTGAGAGTATGGATAGTAATTAAAGTTAATAACCACACTGGCTGAAGTTTTTTTTTTTAATAGTCAGTAAGCAGCCTATATAAGATGGGGCGAGATATACAAGGTGAAGACATTCAGAAATGTGGCATGACGGAAGCTACACCAGCCAATGCACTGTTAATTAACACCATTCCTGTGCTTGTGGTCTCCAGTCCTCATTGTGTCCCACTATCTAACAGTGTTGGTATTGTTTTAGTTATATTTTGGTAAGCAGAAGATTTCTTTTAGGCAATGCTAAATTGTGGCAATTTCACAATAAAGATTAAAAATATGCATCAACATTGTTGCAAAATGCATGTTGAGAGGAATTCTTCAAACTTTGGTGGTTTTATAGGTGAAGCCTTTCCTTAGTATACAGCAGTGTGTTTGAGCCATTGTCAAGAAATAACCGATTTACTCGACAGATGATTTGAAACCAATTCAATGGCATTTCAAGCTTTAAAATTAAGTAGAAATACTGTGAACTTTTTAGTAAAACAGTCTGAAAGCCAGTGTTATGATGCCAGACTTGATGTAATGTGTTCTGTCTCACAAATTTCTGTTACCAGAGTTCAGAGTTGCACTTTATTCATCACCCTGTTTGGCACATTGGGAAACACTGGATTTCAATACTTAAGTCACTTGAATACAAAAGCATTTGTCAGGTTCATTGCATCATGCAGACTAACTGTTGGATAGACATGAGCTATATACCTCAAGATATAAAAAAAAAAAAATGCAACACTGTCAATGTGTTCTTTAAAACTTAATTCAGAGTTGAACAGTACACCCAAATTCTTCACTTACCCTTTAATTTGTAGGGTTAGGTGTCCTATTTTCTGTATCATTATTAATGTTGCTTCTCATGGTCATTCCTGTTGTAGCTTTATTTTGTTTAAAGCGATGTCTGTTTAATCAGTTAATGATATTGGCCATGCAGTCTATTAAACTGGGTGTCATCTGTGTAGCTATGAACACTGACACTAAATTTGTTTAAATTGGATTTGATGACTGTATAGAAAAAATAATAATGGTGGGCAAGATGGACCCTTGTGGAACAGCATAAGGTATGTCATATTTATTAAAAAGGTATTGCCATCTATAATGAGAACATGCTTTGCAACACACCCAAACTAGTCTCCATTTCATATATTGTAGCGCGGGACTCGCCATCTTGGCGCGCACGTCACGGCTTGGGACGTTGCCCTGGCACACGTCACGGCTTGGCAGGTTGACCTGCCAATGGGAAGTTGCCCCGTGGATGTTCCGGGATGCGCCGCGGGAATTTACATGTATATAAGGGAAGGGGTTCGCGTGTCTGCGTTGTTGAAGTGTTGGAGTTACGTTCACGTTCTCGCTATTAAACCCAGTTTGGTTATGATGGCATCTCAACTCTGTCAGTTCTTTGTCGACGCCACATTTAGTGTCAGAAGTGGGATTCAATCGCCTGGATTGTGCACTGGAGGCGATCGATCAAGAACTGGGGTCTCTCGGACGTGGAACCCTTGGTGCGAGAAGAAAAACGTCGGGACGGGAGATGGATTTGGAAAAAAAACAGCCGACATTCGAGAGGATGCAGCTTCGACTGCTGGATTATGAGGAGACGGGGACGCGAGCAATCACGGTTTGGGGGCGGTTTTTTTCCCAGATGCAGGATGGGGCCGAGCGGGTGATCACCTATTTTAGTCGCCGGCTTAGCCGCCCCGAGCGGAACTATTGCGTGACGCGGCAAGAACTGTTGGCGGTAGTGGCTGGACTGGGGCGGATTGACCATGCATTACTGACCTGGCTGATGCAGTTTAAGGAACCGGAGGGTTAGTTGGCGAGGTGGGTCACCAAGTTGCAGGAATACCACTTCGAAATCGAGCACCGGGCAGGGCAATGACATGGTAATGCTGATGCCCTGTCATGCCGACCGTGTAGCGATACAAACTGTCAGTACTGCCAACGCGTTGAGGTGAAAGCCGCGGAAGTCATCGGTCGGTGTGCTGCTGTCAACGCCAACGACCGGACCACAAGTGAGTTGTTCCAGGTCTCACGGGCTGACTTCAAGCTGGCACAAGAGGCGGATCCAGAGATCCCGTGGGCTATCAGGGCGCTGCAAGCGGCGAGCCGCCCGGACTTGCGGACGGTGTTGACCTGGTGAACAGTGGCTAAAGGGCTGATGTCAAGCTTCGACAGTCTGCGGCTGGACAACGGAGTGCTGTGCTGTGTGTGGGAAGACCCGACGTCAGGCAGCCGAGTGATCCAGACGGTGGTTCCACGGGGCATGAGGTCTGTAGTACTGGGGGCAGTTCATCGTGCAGCGGGCTCCGGCCATTTTGGTGTGACCAAGATGCTGAGGCACCTGCGACAACGATTCTATTGGCCTGGATGTCGCAACGACGTGGAGCTGTTTGTAAACTGCTGCGACATCTGCACTGCAAAATAAGGCCCTGCAGGTTCTTCACAAGCGCCACTACAGCCGATTGCAATCTGGGACGCCGATCCAGTTTGGCAAAATGCCCTGCCAATGGGAAGTTGCTCCGTGGATGTTCTGGGATGCACCACAGGAATTTACATATATAAGGGAAGAGGTTCACGTGTCTGCATTGTTGAAGTGTTGGAGTTATTAGAGTTACATTCACGTTCTCGTTATTAAATCTCGACTCCATGTCAGTTCTTCGTTGATGCCACAATATTGGTTTGAGTAAAAGGATCAAACATTAGAAAACCCAATTTAGTCTTCTCATCAGCACTTAAACTAAAGCCAGTAACTACTTTTAATAATATTATATTTGTATTAAAGCAAGCTTTGAATCCTAATTGTAATTTATCTTAAAAGTTTATTTACTAATCAGAAAATAATTTTAGAGATTAAAATGAACTGGATTTTCTATAATAACTGATTAAAGATACAGTTTTAAATTAGGTCTAAAATTGCTCAAGACTGTGAGGTCCAAAAATTTGTGGGTTTGGAAAGATCCTTGTGAGCAAATACAGAGGAATTTGTTATATTCAGAACCAGACTGTAGATGCTATTACAGACACAATTTAAAACCAGACTGAAACTAGATGTTACAGACTTTAACTAAGGCATCACTAAGTACAGCTGTGTTTCTTTAATTTAGTTTTTTTTTTCTTTCCCCCAAGCGCTTCAAGTGCTATGTGGGGCTTTGGACTTTTGGCTTTGGGGTTTGACCTGTTATAATATGTATTATCTTAAAATAAATATTTACATTTTGTCAGTGTTTAAAGTCAATAATTTGAACATTTTAAAAAACTTTAGATTAGCGATAAGTAGTGACTTACAAATATTGCCCCACATTCACAAAGCTAGAGAAAAAAAGACACAAGTAAGGAAAAAGTCAAGCGTTAAAAAACAAACTTTTTGAAAAACTGAAATTATGATGTGATTACTTAATACACAAATATACAGTGTCATTATAGCAAAAGAAGATGGCATAATAAAGACATTAAAAGCTCAGTGGGTTAGGGTTATATTAAAAAGTTAGGAGTTTAGAACCTGAAAATGAAATAAAAATGTATGCCTTTAAAGTTAAATATTTGACTTGATTATTAATACATTTATATTTAGTTATTTTGCAGAAGCTTTTTTTAAGTGAATTACAATTATGAGATTAACACAATAAGTTTAATCAACTAAACTGCTGTGTTATCAATCCAAATCATTTGAAGACCTGGTTCAATGGTAAATTTTATTTATTTATTTATTTACAGATAATGAAATTATAATAAGGGCTTGCAAAAAATAGATATTTTCGGGAGTTTCTCCAAATGCTTAATGTCTCAGCATTATGACAACAACAAAGAAGATTATTTTGCCATTTAGCAGGGGGTTGAAGATTGTATATTAGCACCAGGGTGTAGTGAGAAACAAGGAGTACACGTGAGTTCATGTAATTTATATATAGTACTTTATTTTTCAACAGTAGACTTTCACTACTTCTACAACTATTTCAGAACTCTGCAGCCTGACTTGTATTCAACCAGCCCAAGCGAACTCATGTCACTCCACTACTCATTTCTCTCCATTGGCTCCCTGTAGCTGCTTGAATTCAGTACAAGTCACTGTTGGTGGAAAAAATAAATAAATAAAAGGGGGGGGGGTGTGCAGGATCAGATAATGATCAGGTTTGATAATTCTACAGTGTAGCTGGTTTTATTCATAACAACTGACTTGTGTTGTTCTCATTTGTAATTCACTTTGGATAAAAGCATCTGCTAAATGGCGAAATTTAAATGCTAGTGCTTTCGGTTTACCTAAAGGCATGTCTTTAGATTTGGGAGAAAACTGGAGAATCCAGAAAACTACCCACATAGGCACAGGCCAGACATGCAAAAAAGGACCGATGTTTACTACACAAATCTAAACCCAGAATCTTCTTGCTGCAAGGCATAGGTTCTAATTGCTGTCCTAATTCATCCAGAAATAAAATATTTTTTAATGAAATTTTCTTGGCTTTGTCAGCTGTCTGTGTCTTGTCAGCTGTTTCAGTTATTTGCTCATTACTTGTAGTTTGTTTCAAATATTAGGTTACCTATATAACCTGTATATTTTGTGTTAGAGACAAAGTAGCTGCACAGCTGCTTTTGCTGCTTCATCATGTGTTAAATAAGAGAGAAATGACATTGATTACTAAGGTCTGCTTTAAGAGAATAGACATTCAACAACTCAGTATTTCTTTCATGTCCTCTGCATGTAATTCACCAATTTCTTACAAGTGGAAAAAACAGCAACCTTGTCTGGATGGCTGTCTGGACTTTTGGAAAGTGAAGTAAAGAGACATCTAAAGCAGACCAAGACCCTGCACATGAAAGTTCAACTTAAAGACAGCCTTTACACTTCAACACAAACACGAGTTTCCTAAAATCTAACGGGCTATGTTAATTAAAATAAACTAGTTTTTAAACAATATTTTTAATGTGATGAGAAAATGTTTACTGGAAGGTAGTATAAAATAAAAAGCAAAATCGAATTTGAAAATGAGAGAGAAAGAGCCGAAAGAGGGTGGAAACACAAGTAATGGTGCGAAAAGGATACACAAGAGAGTGTGCTCTATTTTCCTCACAGTGATGAAGCAAGACTGAAGCATGGGCTGCAATCAGAATCTTAAATATATTTAGATAATGGCTCAGCAAATCGTTCCCAGGCACTCCTGCTCCTTTTGGGGAAGACAGGGATCCGGGAGTAAATAATCGGATTTCGCTTCCTTTATCTTGCTGACGCTTAGCAAAGGCAAGGCGCTTTGAGACACCGTGTCTTCCTGTCACAACCCTTTGTATTTCCTCTGCAGTCTGCTCCATCCCATACACCCCTTTTCCAAGCTCACTCAGGCCAAGACTTAAATAAACATGCTGGTGATGCAAACTCCTGCTTTTTGTGTTTTGTTCATGGTTATTTTTTCCACAATGTTTATCAAATGCTGTATTTTGGCTGAATTATAGGATCTGAATAGTGTATTGGAGTGGAGGCAGATGTGTCTGAAAAACACAGCATGCATTAAACCTGAACTTCTTTACAGAACATCCTAAACTGGAAAGAGGTTGGAAAAAATGTTTTGACAGTTTCATCTTTTCCAACATTTGGTCACCAGCAAAAGAAGGATGACTACGACCATGTAACAGACACCGTTATTCCATGGTGTTTTGTCTCCCATGTCATTTACCACCAGCCTTGGCCAGGTCTCTTTACAAAGACAAATTGTGCAAGTGGAATGTTCTGGAGAGTATCCTAAAACCCTTTCATTGTTCACTGTTCACTGTGATGACATGTGCTCGGATATTTAGTGGCATACTTGACTCGCTGCCCTAAAAGTCTGCCGAAATAGCTACTCATTTAAGTTATTGCACCTGCATGCTGCGCCATACGGATATGATTCATATAATATATATTGTGTAGTACACAATGGCCAAATATATTGGAAAACATCTGTCACACATTGCCCAATAAGTAGCACAAGGTTGGAATTCATGCTAAACTAAACATTTAAGTGTTATATTAAAAAAAATTTTAACTTTTACTAAATTGCCTCAGTGTGTTGAAAGGTGTTTGTTTTTCGACCATCTTGCCTGGTGACAGCTCAGATAGGCTACACTATCTCTATTACCTTAATTAATATAAGCATCTTAGAAAATGAATGTATGAATATTGTTAATACACACTAATTGTTTTGATAAATACAACCTACTTTATAATAACTGTTTCAGACTTATTATTATTCCTGCATTTGCAGGTAACTTTTACTTAATACTTGATAGCTTGATATGTAACCTTAAACTTTAAGATTATTTGCTGTTATGAGTATACAAATTGGATATATTAAAATTTTATTGTTTATAACCATTATAATACCAATTTTACTGCCCATATTTTAGGGCTATATAATTTTGTGATTTTATTTTTTGCCCTAATAGTTATATAAAACTTTCATTGCAGTTTACTGCCCTCATAAAACCATAAGCCTTTCTGGGTAAATATGTTTTTTCTTCCCAGAAATGTCTCAATAACTGTTCAGAGATATAAGCCCACGTGTAACATTCTCTAGGATAAATGTGGCTGTGTGAACCCCTGACCTCATTTTCAAAAACCAAGTTTTTTTTTCTGTTGCCACTGAGGATTGTTTACTGGGCAAGAGCAAGAGCCATTACCCTTCAGCTCCTCAGACAGCTGCCCCTGGCTTGTGTTTCAGATACCCTCCAGCTTCCACCAGTGATTAACACTGATCCCATCAGCTAGTTGCTACAGCTGCATGCCAACCCCACCATCATCCGCCACATGTGTTGACATGTACAAACCAATCTTATTCTGTAAAAAATCGTTTTTAGCCTAATTATGCAAATTCAATCATGGCTACTGTTCCAATAGAAAAATGACAGCAATAAAAATACATGCTGATAATATTATGATTTGTGGTGGTGCATATATAGTCTTCTCCAATGAAAGTGTCTCTACAGACCTCTCATCAAAGATGTTATAGCACAGTTGCTTTTGGGTAGTTCACATTAGCCAGCTACAGCTAGGAGTTGGCAGACAGTTGGTGTACTAGTGTTCTTGAGAAAGACATGGTTTTTAGTACTGTGAAAAAGTCGGTTACAACCTTCTGGGGGGGGGGGGACATATTGCAACACTAGTAACATTATTTCACAAAAGTAATAACCTCATCTTTTTAAAAGCATAGCCAAAAGCCAAGCACAAAGCATAAATACCACCCAAAAAACACAAGAGTTCATTATAAAAGTGCTCATAGACAGAAAGTTGGGGAAGCACACCAGTTGGGGATGGGTTGGCAGTCCATTGCAGCAAACTAACTACAATAAGAGAAATAATGAACGAATAGCTTTGAATATTGTGACCCTAATTTGCAACATGTATACCATATATATATATATATATATATATATATATATATATATATATATATATATATATATATATATATATATATATATATATAAAAAAAATGTTATATCGTCAAAAATATTACAAATGAAATCATTACATTTAAGATGTCATCTGTTTGGTTACTGTAACATCATCTCCCCCTCTATACTGGTGTGTCATTGTGTAAACAGTAATCAGTCACAGATTTTCTTATTCAATCAGGTCATTACTCACTTCTGTGTGTAGAAGAGCGGGAACCCCACCTGTAAGTGCTGGTTACAGTAAGAGGAGGGGAATACCGCCATTCTCCTCCTACTCCTAGCAGATCAAATAGACAGCATGTGGCAGCCTGCGGAGGATGATCAAAGACTTTCATCTCATTGGGCCAGCACTAGGTGGTCTGCTAACAACATGACATGTGACCTTGGTTTAATCTCCAATCTATATAAGGGTTCCTTTTCTTGTTGCTGCCTTGTAATGTCCAATTTTGGATCTGCAGCACTCTTCTGAGGATGAAAAAGAGATTTTGATTACAAAACTTCACTTCTGCGATGCCTGATGTTAAGATTCCACACTTCAATCCTAGCACCAGACTGGAGAACCATGAGAGAGTATAACCCATCATTCACATATGAACTCTAATAAGAGTGTTGAATAGGTGTCTTCAACATCATCAGAAGGCAGCAAGAGTTCAATGTGGGGCCATGGGTATACATGAAATATGCCATAGAAGCATTATGGATCCTGCTTGCTCCGGAGAGTTTGAAATTAAGGAGTTATATTTTTTGCATTTTAAAAATTTCAAAATAATGAAGTATATGTCCAGGTCTTATTAATTTTAAAACACTGAAAAAAATTGCAAAACAGTGCAAAAGTTCAAAATACGCAGGTGAAATACACACTAAATAATGTGTGCCCAACTCTGAGCACTGCATATTAAAGCACTTAATATCCAGTTTATTAGGTAAACCTTGCTGGTACCAGGTTAGACCGCCGTTTTGTTTTTAGATCTGCCCAATTTTTTTATGGCATAGATTCAATTGGATGCTACGAAATATCAGTGTTAAGCATTGTTGGTTGGAATATGTGGTCTGCTGGCTATTTAAGTATAGTGGAGTCATTATCACTAAGAAACCAGTTTGAAATTATTTAAGCTTAGTATCCAGGCATGCTATCTGGTTAAAAATAGCTGAAGATAGCCATCTTATTCTTCTTTTAACTGTTCCTGATAGGGGTTGCCATGGCGGAAAGATCCAAATACTTGATATGGCATAGTTTTAGACTGGATGCTCTTTCCTTATGCAATCCTCCTTCTTAAGAAAGAAAGCTTAGGGTCTGATAAGAAGGATACATATACATATAGGGTAGGGAAGGATAAGGATACATATACTCTTCTTTGTATTTCTATTGAGTTTCCCATCAGCATTTATTTGGAATGTGGAAAGAAAATCTCAGAGGAAAATCAGGCATGCATATGCAGTACATGGCCATAAAATATCCACACTGATCTAAGGGAGAGCGTTTCAGGCACTGGGTGGATACACCCAGGACAGGGTGCCAATCTATCACTGGGCACACTCACTTACACAGACACACAAAAGCACACATTATTGGGGCAATTTAGAGCATTTAATTTTACCTTGAATCCATGTTTTTGGACTGTGGTAGGGATCAGGAGAAACCGGAGGAAATCCATGCAGCCACTGGAAGAACATGGAAACTTGACCCAGATTGGGATTTGCACCTGGATCCCCAGCGCTTAGAGGTGAACATGCTAACCACAAAACCACTATGCCGCCTTAATATTGGTATTATTATTATTATTTATTCCTGATCTCATAACCTACATTTTGCATGAGGACAGTATTTTGTTCGGACTTGCTGCTAACCATGATTACATAAATTAAGAAAACATATCACACCATTCGTTGCCATGGCCAGGATAAAAGATAATTGTTTGGGTTACACAAGTCGGTTCCAACTTGCTGTGTGGGTAGTATAGTGGAGGATGGGTAATCAAATGCAAAAGTATGCATAATTCACCACAGAAGAGATGTTTTCCAATCATGTCCCAAATCACACCCGTATGGCTCATGGGATTCAGCTATGGAGTAAATTAAATGGCTGGTGTCAAAGGCCCTGAACAATGAAAGTATTCACCAGTTAATGTTTCCATCAAGTGAATGCAAACACGATACTTCTTATTTAGCAATGTGGACTCAATGCAGTCTATTCTTACTTTTCTCACAATGCAACGGGCTGCTTCAAGAGTAAATCATCTGGTATCCCTCCCAAGTGTTCCCAATATGTACTCTGCTTTTTTAAAGAACAGTGCTCCAAAATGCTAAATAATTACAAAGATGTAGCACAGGAAACATAGATGTCAAAATGATTTACTGTGTGCCAAATTGGGCTAAAAAGTGAAGTGACCTTGTAACCCCAAAAATAAATAAAGGCTGGTGGCCACATTTTGTTTGCTTAAGGAATTAGATTTGTGTTAGAGGTACAAACTGGTTTATACCGTTTGTCTTTTTTAATAGTTGATTTGGGTTTTCTCACCTTGCTGTTATGGTACAAAATAATTGGCATAAAAATCAATGTAAACTGATAATAAATATTATTCACTGTAACACATTTGGAATTGCCTTGGCTTTTTCAGGGACTTTATTTGCTTAATATCAGGGGCAGAGTTAAGGCTTCCTGGAGTTTCATTTTACACTGTACATAATTATTTCTGCTTTTACACTATAGTATTTAAATATCTTTAACCTGTTGTATATTTTTTGGGATTGTTCCTGATGGTAATTTACCCATCACTTATGTGTGCATTACTAGAATATGAGTGAAGCACACATAAGACCTATGTATACTATGTATAATGACATCATGTGTCACTCAAACAAACTTTTTTTTTAATCCAATTAAATAACAGATTTTTTAGATACACTGGATATGTGCAAACATTTTTATACCACATAAAACACAAACGGAGTAGGTAAAATGCCTAAGGTTTTGAAATCCATCCATCCATTAGCTTCTGCTTTATCCTCTATTAGGATCCAGGGGAGAACGTTTCAGGCGCTGGGCAGATACACCCAAGACAGGATGCTAATCTATCGCTGGGCACACACACTCACTCAAACACACACAGTCTATTTGGGGTAATTTTTGAAGAACTGAATTGACTTGATCCATGTTTTTGGACTGTGGGAGGAAACCGGAGAACCCGGAGGAAACCCACACGGACACGGAGAGAACATGGAAACTCCACCCAGATGGGGATTCAAACCGGGAATCCCTAGTGCTGAGAGGCGAACATGCTAACCACTAAGCCACCGTGCTGCCAGGTTTTGAAATATTCACTAATATAATCCCCCTTTGTTTTGTCCCCTTTGTTGCTGAAACTAAGAGAATTTTTCCATGGTGAGGCTAATAAAGGTATATCATATCTTATCTCATATCAATCTTTAAGCAATATGCACAAGTGTCTACTGAATTAGGAGATATTTTACAAGTATGTGGCCACTGCATACTGTGCTATTGCGTATTTTAAGGGGATCAAATAAGGAAGGAAAAAAGTAGCAAAAGTGGGGCGCTAAATGTTTACATGAGCAAGTAAGCGACATTTAAGTAAATCAAATAATAAAAACCATGACGATTTACAACTTAACAAGTACAAACAATGTATTTTTAATACACGAGATAGCTTTTGGTGTAAAAAGACATTGGTAACAGTTATCAGTCAAATGGTGTCCAAGATTGCAGAGTAATCTTTCTCGTCTTGGAATTCAAGCATATGTATTTTTACATATATGTATTTTTAATATATGTATATATATGAATAATATTAAAATTCTAATTTAACAATACTAAGCATAAACATTAAAAAATAATGGGATATTAGCAAATTAAAACTGTAACATTCTGTCATTTTAATGGCACTGATTGTCATTAATACTAGAAAATTCAAACCAACAACCCAAGCTCATCAAACTAATGTTACTTTAAGATCATTTCATTTATAAGTAGATATTATGTTATGGTGCCAAGCAACATTTATCCTTTTTGTGCAGATCCTCCAGATCAGCTGAACACAAAGCTCTAAAAAAAATTGTACTAACCACAGTACTTTGGATTCTGTAGTCACTAACCAATTTTTTTAACGTACTGTGTGACTTGATTTATGTACTGTATGACACAGCTGTAGTGTTCTAAGAAAGGCTGCCAAACATTCATTTAAAAATTCCTGATACTACATGGAAAATATGATAGTAGGTGTGTTAACACATTTCCAATGGCCTTTCCTATTGATGAAAAACAGATACACATAACAAAATATCATCTACTTTATATATAACAGTTGGGAATAATTTAATTCCACTTTGCAAATCTGTTTTATATATGCTTTTTGTCTCATTTAATCAAAAGATAATTAAAGTTTCTATTTTATTCCATGGCGGCACGGTGGCTTAGTGGTTAGCACATTCGCCTCTCAGCGCTGGGGATTCCCGGTTCGAATCCCCATCTGGGTGGAGTTTCCATGTTCTCCCCGTGTCTGCGTGGGTTTCCTCCGGGTTCTCCGGTTTCCTCCCACAGTCCAAAAACATGGATCAAGTTAATTGAATTCTCAAAATTGCCCAATTTAGAGCGTGTATGTGTGAGTGAGTGTGTGCCCAGCGATGGATTGGCGCCCTGTCCTGGGTCTATCTGCCCAGCGCCCGAGACGTTCTCCCCTGGATGGGCATGGGAAACCCCACCGCGACCCTAATAGAGGATAAGCGGAAGATAATGAATGAATGAATTTTATTCCATTCCTTTATAAATGTCAAGTCATGACACACAAGAACAGTTTTGTCAGTGTATATGCTAACTTTCTAAGGAAGAAATGCATATTCATTACAACACTAGATACTTGTCAGCAAACTTTCAAATGCACATTAAGATGCATAAAGTGCAATCAGGCAGTAGTGATTTAATGATACACTGATTTGATTTTTTATCAGGGAGTTTGTATTATGCTCATAAAAAAACAAGTTTCTTTCCATTTCTTTATTTTTTCTTAATCCCTGTTTTTTTGAGTGTCTTGTTACAAAGTCTACTGCTAAAGACATGCTAACTTTAACACACCTACTGTATTTGTGCAATGTTAGCATTCCGTTTTTAATCTGCTTTATTCGTATATTGGTTTAATAGGAATAATGAGGGATCATTAGGGGATAATTAGGGACATTAGTATTCACAAAAAACACCTTTTTGAGCTAATGAGCTAACCCTAACTGCCTTTGAAAAGAGCAAAATGATTTAGCATCTGTGTTGAGCCCAAAAGCCAGTGGTCCACATAAAACATATGCAAGTGTACTAATACATACAGTATATATATATATATATATATATATATATATATATATATATATATATATATATATATATATATATATATATATATATATATATATATATTACACAGTAAGTCTAGAAAATTCTTCTTCAGACAGACAACAGATTCTTACTGTGTCTACAGAACTGAAAAGTGGTATATCTTTAGCACAAGCTCATATCTTATAAAGTCTGTATGCCTGCACATGAGAGGTCCTCCAGCCCATCCTCCAGGACAAATAAATGATGGAACTGTTTTATGGGAGGAATAAAGTTTCGGTCCTTGAACTTTGTGTCTTGAATAACTTGGAAGCAGGATTTGTTTCAAAGTAAACATATCCCTAAAGAGCTTTGCCTCTCTTGCTCCTGTGCAGAAAGCTTTTGAAACATTGGGGAAAGTCCATGTATATAGCCAACTGACAGTGATTGACTTCTTCTTATAATGCTCCAAGTTCTAAAAGAAGAACTGAAGAACATACAATTCCCATTTCTGGACCAGATCTCAAGTTCAGCCTCCTACCAAAAGATTCTTAAGGTTTCGCAATGTGAAAAACAGAAGTCAAAGAATATGAGCACTAAAACATGTCATTTGGACACTCAAACCTAGAGTTTTGCAATGCTTTCTGGCAGGCCTAGCCTTAAAATGTTTGTAGCAGTCCCACAAATATACCCAAGGACAAATGAGAATGTATTTTTTTATGTATGCACTATTCAGGGTCTATCAAAAGTAGTATAGCAGGTAGGTCCTGAGCTCTGTAGCAGGTAGGTCCTGAGCTATGTACTCTGGTCAAGAGCAGAAATTCTCTTTATATATTCAAGTATTATTAGAGGTGAAGATTGCAAAAATATGTGAATTATGATAGTAATATACATAGTAATAGATGAATATACAGTATATTGAATATATATAGGTGAATATGTATTGACCAAATCTATTTATTTTATACGGCACTTATTCATTCATGACTTATTGGTTGAGTATATATATTTCACAGGACTTATTTAACTAAACCACACAACATTATTAAAACCCCTCTAAAGTTTCCACTTAACACAAACAATAACCAGTAAACACTAGAACAACTTCTCTCTGTATTTTGAACTAAAACTTAGCTCCAGCATTTTGAGTCACAGTTTGTGGTTTGTTCACTTCTGCAATAATTTCTGGAAATACAAGGGAGCGGTAAAAAAATAATAAAAAAATTAATAAATATATATTGCTCAAAAAAATAAAGGGAACACTTAAATAACACATCCTAGATCTGAATGAATGAAATATTCTCTTTGTTCTGTACAAAGCTGAATATGCTGACAACAAAATCACACAAAAATCATCAATGAAAATCTAATTTATTAACCAATGGAGGCCTGTATTTGGAGTCACACACAAAATTAAAGTGAAAAAACACACTACAGGCTGATCCAACTTTTATGTAATGTCCTTAAAACAAGTCAAAATGAGACTCAGTATTGTGTGTGGCCTCCACGTGCCTGTATGACCTCCCTATAACGCCTGGGCATGCTGCTGATGAGGTGGCAGTGGTCTCCTGAGGGATCTCCTCCCAGACCTGGATTAAAGCATCTGCCAACTCCTGGACAGTCTGTGGTGCAATGTGACGTTGGTGGATAGAGCGAGACATGATGTCCCAGATGTGTTCAATTGGATTCAGGTCTTGGGAACGAGCGGGCCAGTCCAGAGCTTCAATGCCTTCATCTTGCAGGAACTGCTGACACACTTCAGCCACATGAGGTCTAGCATTGTCCTGCTTTAGGAGGAACCCAGGGCCAACCGCACCAGCATATGGTTTTACAACCATACATTGTTGTTGGCTGTCCTACATTGTTGTTGCTGCCTGGCCGCTCAAGGAGGATGAGTCCCCCACTGAGTCTTGGTCCTCCCAAGGTTTCTTCCTTGAATAACAACATAAAAGGGAGTTTTTTCTTGCCACTGTCGCTTCGGCTTGCTCTTTGGGGGTTTAAAGGCTTTTCATTCTGTAAAGCTGCTTTGTGACAATGTACTGTTGTAAAAAGCGCTATATAAATAAATAACTTAACTTAACTTAACTTAACAAGGGGTCTGAGGATCTCATCTCAGTAGCTAATGGCAGTCAGGCTACCTCTTGCGAGCACATGGAGAGCTGTGCGACCCTCCAAAGAAATACCACCCCACACTATTACTGACCCACTGCCAAACCGTTTCACCTGTGAAGAGCACAGGGCGCCAGTGGCGAATTTGCTGATCCTGGCAAATGCCAAGCGGTTCTCTGACAAATGCCAAGCGTCCTGCACAGTGTTGGACTGTGAGCACAACCTCCATCTGTGGACGTCGGGCACACATACCATCCTCATGGAGTCGGTTTCTAACCGGTTTGTACAGACACATGCAAATTTGTGGCCTGCTGAAGGTCATTTTGCAGGGCTCTGGCAGTGCTTCTCCTGTTCCTCCTTGCACAAAGGTGGAGGTAGAGGTCCTGCTGCTGGGTTCTTGCCCTCCTACGGCCTGCCTCCACGTCTCCTGGTGTACTGGACTGTCTCCTGGTGGCGCCTCCAGCCTTAGGACACTACGTTGACAGACACAGCAAATCGTCTTGCCACAGCTCGCATTTATGTGCCATCCTGGATGAGTTGCACTACCTGAGCCACTTGTGTGGGTTGTGGAGTCCGTCTCATGCTACCATGAGTGTGAAAGCACCACGAACATTTAAAAGTGACCAAAACATCAGCCAGAAAGCACCGGTACTGAGAAGTGATCTGTGGTCTACCTGCAGAACCACTCCTTTATTGAGTGTGTCGTGATAATTGCCAATAATATCCACCTGCATATTTCCATTTGTACAATAGCATGTGAAATTGATTGTCAATCAGTGTTTCTTACTAAGTGGACAGTTTGATTTCACAGAAGTTTGATTTACTTAGAGTTATATTGTGTTGTTTAAGTGTTCCCTTTTTTTATTTTTTTTTAAGTAAGTTCAAGTAATTTATTTATAGAGCGCTTTTTCCAACTGTACATTGTCACAAAGCAGCTTTACAGAATGAAAAGCCTTTAAACCCCCAAAGAGCAAGCCAAAGCAACAGTGACAAGAAAAAACTCCCTGTTATGCTGTTATTTAAGGAAGAAACCTTTGGAGGACCAAGACTCAGTGGGGGGGCTAATCCTCCTTGAGCGGCAAGACAGCAACAACAGTGTACGACAGCCATGTACAGATATTTAACAAATGGAAAAACTAACAACTGAAGAACTATATGTGAGTCCATTAAGGGGGTCCTGTAGGACCACCAGTCCAATTAATATTCAGGTTCCATCCAGTATTCGTCGGCAGAGCCATGGATGAAGGTTTGACTACACCTCCAGGAAGCCGGTCACACCGCAAAAGAAACAGACAAGGAAGGCAGTTAGAGCTAATAATAAAGCACGGCATTTTAATTAATAAGTAATTGATTGACACAGTGCAGCATGTGACTCCAGCATCGCTGACTAGAGCAGCATAACTAAAAGAGGCAGATACTGCAGACTGTACATAGTTGAGATGGCACCCAAGAACAGCATTATTTCTGCGCCACACCCCCCCCCATTCATGATGAGGTGGGTGAAGAGGTGAAACACCAGCACACATTGATCGCAGATTACCACCCCAACACAGTCAAGCCTGAGATCTACATCTTTATCTACAGGGGATTAATTAAACGCAAGATTAAATAAATGTGTTTTTAATTTATTTTTAAAGATTAATAGTGATTCAGAATCACGAACAGTAACTGGAAGGCTATTCCAAAGTTGAGGAGCCTTGTGGGAGATCGCTCTTCCACCAGCAGTAATTTTATTTATTCTAGGAGCTAAGAGTAAACCAGCACCTTGAGATCGGAGCTCACTACAATTGAATCAGCTCAATCAGATACGGTGGAGCCTGATTATGTAGAATTTTATATGTCATCAATAAAATTTTGTACTCAATACGAAACTTAACTGGTAGCCAGTGCAAGTTTGAGCAGTGTATATAGGCAAATGCAATGTATACGGCAAATAAATAATTCCAATTAAAGCAGAATCTATTTTACCAACTTTTCCTATTTAAGGGAGGATGCAGCAAATGATGCAGTTACAAAAGTTTTGTACTGTATCACCACTCCTAGAGATGACACTCATAACCAAATTACATGAGCAAAAGCACAGCAATTACATCAATTTGGGCATGTGCACCCAGGGGCAATTGCCAGGTGCAATGCATCAGGTATACACCTGGCTTTAGAGCTCTTATAACCCCCATTCTTTATGTGCTGAGAAAACAAATTATTTCTTAAAATGCTAACAACACCTGTTATTATTTAAAGAAATTAAACTTCTTTCTCATTTCCTTCATACATTTTAGTATTTTAGTAATTATTATTTAGTTTTTTCCCCTAAAATGTCATGAACACCTGCTTTCAACAATTATTTGTGTTGTTGAAAATGTAGGTAGTTTATGTTATTAAAAAAGTTACTTAAGAGATAAGATAAGATAAGATAGACCTTTATTTGTCCTACAATGGGGAAATTCACATCAATTCACACAATAATTTTGCACATACTAAAAAAAAAAGTATACATCAAGTACTTCCATAATACTGCAGTAACGCAGTTCTTGTAACTTTACACCAAGCTATACTATACAAGCTGCTCAGTTTCATTACAGCTTAAAAGGTCATTTTAGATCAGCTCTTCACCTGTCACTGTCTGCAGTAACCTTTGACACAACCTCTGACTTAAGGGTGCATACTCGGAATAGTGATATCATCATGAAACAACTGTTACCCAAGTTACAGTAGGGTTCTGCTGAACCTGAATCTGAAATTTAAGCTTTAAATGAAACTTTATAACAAATTTATGCTAAGATGATAAAACATTTAACCAAACCCCTATTGGTTTTCCACTCATTAAATTTACCCAGCACACTTTATTTTCCCCCAGCATGTTTATTGCACCAAGCATTCATGGAATAAATAAGGAGAAAAAAAATAGTAGGTTGTTTTTTAGCAAGCATTGCTACAACTGCGATATATGCATAACCAATGTCCCTAGACTGAATGCTGGTTCACTGAAGGGAGTTCCATATATGCGCTCCACTGAACATGCCTATTTCCAGTGCTTGTAAACGTCAGGTTAATCTATTTCCTGTCTCTGCTCTATTTTATGAGACTTAATAAACCAGAATTAGGCTTCTTTACAGAATAAACTTAAGAATAAAAAAAACATGCTGGAGATTGCTGCACTAGTTGTGGAGAATTTGGAGAAGGCACATGGAAAGCTGGCACATTTCTACTTGTTATATTTGTTTTAGTTTACATGAAATGTTAATTGCATTTAAGTGGGAATACAGTTTTGAACAATTGATAATAATGGATATTATTGGATAGTTTTAATGAATTTAATTTTAATTTTAAACTATGTCATTTAGTTACATTGGTGCATTTCAGTATGTACAAAAAAAAGTGCTAAAAGTACTAGGGATGAGACCATTAATCTTTAGTAATATAATTAGACAGAATGTGATAAAATATAAAAATAAAATATGAAAGCTCTAAGACTTTAACAATACACATCTAATATTGCTTAAGAGAGGATTTAAATTATAACAGATATTTAGTACAAGGTCCCCTGTCATGTTGTGTTGCTTAATTGCAATCCAAGCTTAAGGTTTTTTGACTAAGGTCTCTGTAGGACAATGGTTTTATTCACACGGAAGAAGACTACTGTTACCTTCTGATATGACATACCACGCACTGCAAGAAGAAAGCCGAGAGTGTGTGACGTCAGAACACTTGCGTCAGCTAAACTTCAGTGTAAAATTAGCCCTGCTATACATAGGAGCATCCTGGGAGGTACAGACACCTGAACAAGATGCTTTTGGTGATGCCAAACATCATTATCAACTCTCTCGTTCTCTAGGCATTTCTCTCTCTTTCTCTCTCTCTTATTGCTTTTTCACTCTCCCCCACAAAGTTTCATTAGTCTTTCATTATGCCTAAAGAGTTTTCTCCTTACGTTTAGGGAAACAGTCCATTAACCCCATGACTTAGCAATTACACCCAAGTTGGAAAATCAGGAATATCCCAAGAATCATGCATGCATGTAATTTTCCCCTCAGAAAAATTTAAATTGGGCTCACTTGAACAGATTGCCATGCATATCTATTCCGGTAGTACTTCCATAGGAAATGCAGTGTGCACCAGTTGGATGTGCAATTCTATTTAGACAATGCAGTTGTGTTCTAGTATTTATTTCTCTCCACAGGTGCATTTGGTTTAAATTACAATACAGCTGTCCAGCTGAAAAAACACGGACAGGACTGAATGGTCATTGAGAGTGGTGGTCTGATTACTTACTTGGTCTGCACCTGGGACTACAATTTGCTGTAGGACTCAGATGAAGTTTTCACATAAGCATACAGTGATTCAAGCCTAGCAAATGAAAAGAGTAGAGCTCCCTCTCAAAGGAGCATCAGTCATGCATTCGTTTAAAAGTTTAGGCCATTGGGATTATGGTTAATGCCTCATATTGTCAACATGTTTAAACAGCAGGATTGTTTACTCTAAACTAAAATAAGCAAGTGTTATAAATGCAGTGTAGTGGTTGCATGAAAAAGTTATACAGAAATGCTAACTCGACACTAAATACCTAATGACCTCATTCACTTCAGGGTGGTGTCTAAAAGAGCAAAATGTGTGCACTGAACCACAGAGCATCAAAATCATCACAGCAAAATCAAGGATAATGCGTTCTGCCATTAATTGAACAACCTGTATTGGATTTCTCAACCCAATGAACTCAATGAACCATACGTAGTCTACTAAGCAAACACAGGCAAAGCTTCAACTGAAAGGTTTTCTAATACCAGTGTAAGAGTAAACCAGTGTAAAAAAAAGAAGGCTATTAATGTATCAAAATGCATAATTTCCAATAATGAAAAAACTGCAGCTGACATCATGAGTAAAAACACCAGTTATTTGAATGCTAGAAAAAATAAACAGCACATTTGTAAACAAAGCATGCATGTTATTTATTTATATTTATGTATTTGCTTTTTTATTATATAATTATTTTAGTGTAAATACATATTATTAATATATATTCTAATAGTGCTCCATCACAACTGTGAACATAAAATTGACACCGAACTAGTACATATACAGACTATGAACTTTGTAAGACTAGAACAGACCATGTTCTAGTCTTTAACTTTTTATCTATACCTTTCTTGATTATTTACCACATTTCTTGATTGTTGTTACATTCGCTTCCATAAATACATGTAATGTAGCCGTTTAAGAAAGTTGGAAATCACACTTATCAATGTCAATTTAATTTCCTTAAAATGTACTATACATTTTTGGCTTATTATTCCCTTGCTTTAGTTAACTTAAACGATTTGGCTCTTCATATTTTAGTTTACTTCGTTAAGTCAATTCATAATAATGCGGTACTTTGTAAAACCTTTCAACGGTCCTGTTTACACCTTCCATGTGCAGTTTGAATTGTATGCATCTTTTTGGTTTAATGGTTTAATTTACTACTACTTATAATAATACAATAAGTATAACATTGAAAATGCCAAAAAGATTAGCAAGAGAAAAAATATTAAAAGAAATCTGAAAACGTTTGTACAGTGTCAGTGGAGTTGACAATGCTAAAATGTTGCCCTGGATGTCTTCACATACAAACTCAATAACTGCTGAATAAGTATAATCAATTGCGGCTCAGACAAGAATGTCAACTTTGGTTCATTCTCACCTCCACTCAGAGCTGCCCCATTATAATCAGCCAAGCTGGCTGTTAACACGATGAGTGCCTTTGAAACCATCAGAGACTTTATTTTTAAGCACACTTCTGCAATTTTACATCACATATAATAAAACACTTAATTGTCAACACTACATGTATAATACTATTTGACAGCTTGTGCACTTGCATCACATTTCTTTTGTTTTCATACCTGTGCAGCAACAGAAAGCCAGATGAAACTTAATCCATGCTACATATACCGTCTTGCATAACTATCTACCCTCTGGGCCCACACTTGTTCCAACCACCTTTGGCGGCAATTACAACTGTAAGTCTTCTGGGATAAGTCCCTGTAAGCTTTGCACATCTGAATCTGGATAATTTCGTCTATTCTTTTTGGCAAAATTGCTCAAGCTCTGTCAGACTGAATGGTTGCGGCCGGTGAACAGCAATTTTCAAGTATTTCCCGTTGGGGATTGAGGTCAGGGCTTTGAATTAGCCAATTGAGGTTTTTGTATTTAAACCACTCCATTTTAAATTTGGCAGTACGTTTAGGGTCATTGTCCGGTTGGAAGCAGCACTTTAACCAGATATTTTGACAATGTGTTTCTTCTAGGATTTTTCTGTTTTGCTCCATTAATTTTGTATTCTGTCCTGGACTAATCTGAAGAATAAAATATGAATTTTATCTTGTAGCTAAACAATTTCTAAATAATTTCTTGATTTGATTGATGGCTTTCTTCTTGCCACACTTGTATAAAATGCTTGATGCTTACTGGGGTATACAAATTGAGGTTTTCCATTAAAAGTTTTACCAATTAATCAATTGGGATCTCTACAGCTCATTTAGTTGCATTTAGTGTTGCCTACATAACCTATTTATGTTCTTCTATTTACATTCTTTAATATAAACTTTGTTTCAGATATGTTTTGACCACTTCTTGGATTTTATGAAAGCTTGTAGAAACACTTAAAAAGACAGCAATGACATAGTCCACCACAGATTAAAACCCTGCTTTTGGAAATCCTCTTAACATGTGTACTTTCTTGCCTGAAAAGAAATTGGAGAGGAAATCACATATAAAGACAACTATTCTACCAGTCAGCAAATAATCGCAACCTACTCTTACTGACTGCTTAACTGCCTTTCTGTTGCATAGTGCACATCTGCAGGTTGCTCTTGTATTTAGACCCCCCGTAAGTTAATACTTTTTTAGTGAATAAAAGTTGAAAGACTGAACTGTAAAATAAATTAATCTGAACTTTCTTGGTGGTTAAAATATTGCCCAAGAGAGTGACTTTTCTAGGAAATTGTGTATTAGAACACAGCACAAAAAACTTCATCAGCAAAACATGTTTTAGTTCCAGAAATAACCCAGAAATAAAATATAAGTTGGTCTGAAGCAAAACTGCATAGCCCTTTCATTGTAAACAGACTGTTTAGTACACCTATATTTGTTCAAGGGCAAAAGCACCTAAGGTTATGGCTTGCAATATGTTCAGTTAGCTTGCGTGTCAGCTGTGGTTTCTGGTTCCTGGCACGCAAGGCAGCATTGTTATTGTGGGCACACCACTCCTACAGGTAGGGTAGCACGTAGCCCCATGCAGAGATGACAAGAGCAGACGGGCAAGATGCCAAACAGCTTCTGGCTTTCCACATGAGCTCCCCTCAGGCAGAAAGCATGCTGAACTTTATGACCGACATGTGCAACAAAGCACATATAGGAACACCTCTAGGCACAAAGAACAAAATTTGCTGCTTTTTGCTGTCTCTTACAGATACAAATGAAGTATGAAGCACATCTAGTTTCAATAAAAAGCATTTGTAAGGTTTTACAAACCATGGAGAATTAGAATTTAAAAGAAAAGTGGTTCGATGATTCCTAATTTAATGCGGCATTTTTAATGTCACAAATGCAAATTCTTTAAAGCAAAAGCTTTAAATCTTTAAAAAAAAATACATTCCAGAAAAACATGAGAGAAACAAAGTTTCAGCATGACTGCACAAGCAAGGGCCATTAACTCATTTAGGTGCATTTGGTGTGGAAGACTGACCTTGACCATCTTGACAATCGGACACATTGGAGAGAAACTGAATATTGTAAGGCAGCCACTCTCATTCAACAACAGTGTTCAACTAAACAATTGCCATAGTTGGAAAGATCGTTTCACCATTTTGCAGTGGTGAATGCAACAGATTAAGAATTAGCACATCAGTGAGGTGGAATCACCAGGTCACATTCATCACTAGATCATAGCAAATGAGTTGAAGTGTATTTTGAAAATTTAGAGTGAAGAAAAGAGGGGCAGATCCAAAAATTCTAACAGAAGCTGTTAGATTTTTTTTTATTTAAATGATTATTAAAATGTTTATTGTTGAATAATGAACTTCAATCATGTTTATGTCCTATTTAAAGACTTGATTTTGAAAAAATAATTAAGTTAATGTTGTGGAATGGCCAACTCAAAGCCCTAAGTTCTAAAAGGACCTGAAGCAAGCAGTTCATGGGAAGAAACACACAGATATGACTTTGTTAACTTATTTAAATTATTTTATTTGTATGAAGAGGTAGATTAGAATGTCTCTGTTAATACAGTATATGGGACTAATCAACAATTCAATGGTAAAATTCATCTGCAAAAGCTTTACCAATAAAATTTCACATATTTTTGCCACTTACAGACTTTCATTTTAGATCACTATTCTTAATGGGTCTAAGTCTAATATGTATTTATTTCTTTTTTTTTTAAAGATTTTTTTTAAATCTAAATGAACTGCTTTAAATATAAGTGGAAATATGGAGAAGGAGTTTACAGCATTACTGTAAATCTACTATGTACATACATAAAACACAAAGGCCTGTGTTCTATTTACAATTTAACACACTGTCTATTGACTTTTAATGCATACTTTTACAGTGTTTAAGCTTCCTTGTGGTTGGGTAAATGCTATGCCTAGACTTAACATATGGGCAGCCAAATACTTTTGTTTTGCTTTCACTTGTGGTAGAAGACAGAAATAGTGGCAGAATTAAGGAGGGCGGGAGGGACTAAATGAGAAAATGAAACACTGTGTATACATATATAGTCTTTCCTTATAAATTCATGTTTTTTTCATGAATTGCAAGATGTATATTGCAATTAAAGTAGCAGGAATGGTCATGACTGTAACTCTGGTTAGAAGCACATGCATAGTGTCTGTCTATTGAGAGACCATTAACACCTCCAAAAGTGTACCAGAGCATGGCCGAGCCCTTACTTTGTTCTCCTTTACACTTCTGGATGTGACTATTTATTTTCAAGTGGTAAGAAACAGAGGGAGATGAGTGTTTCATTGAAAAATGTGTTAAGAGTACGGGTGGTAGAACCTAGCTGTGAAACCTCCCTAATCCTCCACTGGAAACTACTGTTATTTTAACCGCGCCCAGAGCACCCAGTTCTTTATTTAAAGTGATCCATTTCACAGTCTGATGACCAGATAAACTATCCCCGACAGTACAAATGATCATTTGTGATGCCATCCCTCGAAACCTGAGTACCCAAAAAGTGTCAAATCCTAAAATCCCTCTAGTGGATAAAAATAACTGTAATGCTAAAGATAGAACTGTGAAAGGGGACAATGTTGTAGAATGAGTAATAGCTCTAGGAGGTTCATTAAATGCTTAACTGAGTAGAAGGTTTGTACAAAAAAACACACATCACCAGTCTGTAAGAAATAAAGTAAGACACCGCCACAGGACAAGAGTGCTTCATCAAGCATGCTGAAAAAAATGTGCACCAATATATGTCTTATATTTATTTTAAATGCTGTGAAAGATGCCTGAAAACTTTTTACTTTAAAGGAGCAAGTGTCATGATAAATAAGTTTAGGAGGTGCAACTTGGAGCGATGTGAAAAATGTAGCAATAATTGAAAATATAAGCACACACTGGCAAACATTAAATTACAGTGCATATAGTATACGGTTAAGGTCAGTATTTTGGAAAGGATTTTCAAAACCATTTTCTAACATCCAACACCTGACTGCATTCATTATTTAATAGTGCAATAAACGAGGTCAATACTTCATGTATTCATTTGCTTGTGTCATGTTAAATGCCATGACAGAGTAAGGATTGGAGACTGAATGTATCAAATGCTGAAACAGATTGTAATAACAGACTGCAGTAAATATAAAACTACGGTCTGGTGTAGCTGCTGTCATGTTTGTAGACATTCCAGTCACCACTTTCTACATTTTGTACTTTATCATATAGACTGCACACAGACAATTAGTGAAAAAAAAAGTTGAAGTAGGAAGAAAGGAAGAGAAACTGTTTGCAACAGTGACTTTGCTATTGTGAAAAAAAAGTCATTCATTTTTATGTTGTTACAACTAGCTGGGATGCTGCCAAGTACCTACTCTATTAATGCCTAAATAAATTACACGTAGACTTGCTGAAAGTGGTTGTAAAAAGTATATAAACCTCTATAGGATCCTGAAGAGTAATTATGTGATATGTGGAGGTGATCGAAGCAATAGTGTGGATTTGTATGGACAACACATAGACACACACTTTCGCCAGTATTTATAACATATGGGAGATGTTACCCAAGGTTACTCATGTAACCTTATAACAACTTTAGTTTTTAACAAATTACACTACTAAGTAAGAATGGTGCACTATAAAAATGTTTTAAATAAAAGCATTTAATTATTATACACTGATTTAAATGAATGTCTTTCCATAAGGTCATTCACAAGGTCATTGTCACCTCCGCTTGCTATATCGGGATTCGGGCTTAAAAGCTATAAAAGTTAAAAGTTTATTCGAAACAATGCATTATTGTTTTATCTAAAAAGAAAACATAAAATTTTCTTTTTTTAACTATGTGGCTGGGCAGCATGGGATCTGTGTGTGGAGTATTTTTACACATATATCTGTATTGGTTTCTTTGAGTAAATTTCGAGTGTGTGAGTGAATTAGAGTGAGTGAGTCAGTAAGTGAATCAGTGAGTGAGTCTGTGAGTGAGTGAGTGAGTGAGTGAGTGAGTGAGTGAGTCAGTAAGTGAATCAGTGAGTGGGTCTGTGAGTGAGTGAGTCAGTCAGTCAGTGAGTGAGTCAGTCAGCCAGTGAGTCAGTGAGTCAGTCAGTGAGTGAGTGAGTCAGTCAGTAAGTGAGTGAGTCAGTCAGTAAGTGAGTGAGTCAGTCAGTGAGTGAGTGAGTCAGTCAGTGAGTGAGTGAGTCAGTCAGTGAGTGAGTGAGTGAGTCAGTCAGTGAGTGAGTGAGTGAGTCAGTCAGTGAGTGAGTCAGTCAGTCAGTGAGTGAGTGAGTCAGTCAGTCAGTCAGTGAGTGAGTCAGTCAGTCAGTCAGTGAGTGAGTGAGTCAGTCAGTCAGTCAGTCAGTGAGTGAGTGAGTGAGTGAGTGAGTGAGTGAGTGAGTGGGTGAGTGAGACAGATGAGAAGGGAGGGGAAAAACGGAAGGAAGGAAGGACTGTATTAATCCCGAGTGTGCGTCCAGCTCCTTGTGCCCAGGCTCAATGTCAGCTCCACAAACAATTAAGCAAAAAATGTCTTTGTGGTTATACGTGTACAGAATTTAGTATATATCTGTTTCACTACATACATTCTACAGGACACTTACGGGCCCGTGAATCAGGTATAATTTGGGTGGTGGATGATTCCAAGCACTGCAATAACAGTGATATTTAAAGTTTTTATTGATTTTAAAGTAATATAAATTTTAATCATATTATTAAAGTAAACAATTCCTAAAGCAGATAATTTTCAGCTACCAGCATATGGTTAGCAGTGTCATGTGGAGGAAATTATGAAGAATTAGATAAAAGACAAAAAAATTTACCATCTTCAAGGTAAGAAATAATTTAGATGTGTTTGTACAGTAAGTGTGCAGCAGAATTTAAAATCTTTCACTGCATCATTCAACACCCAAATAAAAGCTGGTCTGTGGTGCTCCAGTGGGACTCCAATAAGAGAACAGAAAAAGGGAAATGAGAAATCTAAATCAATAAAAAAAAATTCTAGCAAAGTCTAACAAAAATGAAAATGGTGGACTACAATCTGTAATTGTTAAATGACGAGGTGCACTAGTATTTTGAGTGCAACTGATAAAATGCACAATGATGTAGAAAGAAGTGTAGATACAGAAGGCGTGTAATAAACTGGTCAGTGAGTTTATAGCTTTAAATTAAATTTTTAGTAGATACTGAGGTGAGTGCTTTGTCAGTATAATAATAAAAAAATGCATAGTATTTGTCCTGCCATCTCTGCAAGATAGCATGTAAAGCATTCATGACGAAGCTTAAAAAAAAAACAAAAAAAAACGTAACAGTAAAGAAAGCGTGACGATGGTGTACATGAGCCAAGTGCATTCCCAGAACAGATCAGGTAGAAAATTATGATAATTGTCTGTTGTCATACACTCTGCCCCAGTTATTGTACCTTATAGATGCATGTTATACTTAACACAACACATTTCCACAGTCTGAGATGCTTGTACTCAAACTAAAATCGGTTCTGGCCATAGGATGACATGGTTTCTCACTCTTGTTCTTTCACTCCCTCTCATTTTCTCTCTTTTCTAACTCTTCTCATTGGTATCTGTCAGTATCTGTCTTGCTTTTCTCCTATCACCTTTATAAAACACACTACTGTATCTCTTCTTCACTGATGCAGCTTCATAGAGATTTGGATTTCTGCATGTTTAGTCATCATGACAGATAAACTAGAACCTGCATGTTTTGCAGGATAAGCAGCCACCTGCTGGTATCATTATTTGTGTAACTACCTCACTTAGCCATAATCTTTAACGGCATCTTCCAATATTCATCAAAAACGCTATGGTTCCCTGCAGCTCCATCAAAGCCCATATCAGCAGTTGTGGGAACAGCTGGTTTAGTTAAAGCTATGTGTTTGTTGGCAAATGGAAATGGAGAAGGATGAATGGTGATACAAGATTTTCTTCTCTTTGGTAGTGTTTCCAGCACACTAATCTTACACCAGGGAACAGAGCCTTGGCAGTCCATCCATTTTTCCTTTTTTTCTGAGAGGGTGGGGAAAATATGAAAAGACAGTTTTTGCCAGATTTTTTTTCCCTTCAAGATCAAAATGACATTGTTGCATTTGGGCACACTCATCAGAGGAAATGTGCGCGAGTGTGCAATTCTCAAATTTGTTTTGGTTGGACTTTGCTTTGTTGTCCACACAACAGTACAGTATATGGCCCCATTTAAAGATACAAACTTGAAAAGTTGTCTCCTTTATGACCTATTATGATCACGGCAGTATAATGCATGACATGACCACTTTAATCTATTAGGCACATTCCATTTGTGTTAACTTACAGTGACAGCAGGGCAAATAGCATTCTGTACAAACAGTGTGATATGCACTTTTTGAGGACACCTTTTTTGCACAACACAGAGGACATTTTTTTATTTCAACTGATGGAATGTTTTGACTTCTTTTGATTTTTAAGTTTTTTTTCTCAGAGTCAGCTTTAAGGTAATTCTCAAAATTTAAACATGACAGAAATCGTACGAGTTCAGCACAAGTCTAAGCAATGTACAGTAACTACTGTGAACATCCCTGGAATAGATCAACCTCAGAGTTAAATTTACTTTCCATGATTTGCAGTCATTGTTTTAATAAAAGTTTTAAAAACGAGTGCTACAGTATCTTCTTACTGTCTCACTGCATTGCTCTGCTGTAGATATCCCTGTTGAGAACTGAGGCCTGGTTATACATGTATCAACTGTTCACTGTAAGATTGCCAGGATAAGCTCCTCATTTGCATATAAAAACAAAACTGCCTCATTATTCTGTAAGTTCTAAAGTAAGGAGTGCATGATTTGGCAGCTGCTTTGGAGAGACAGAAAATTAGCTTGAAGCAGCAAGAATATAGTCCAACTTAAGGTTGTAGAAGGCTCGAACTCCATAACTTCCACTTTTTGGAGTAAAGCAAACTTTGTCTGAGGAGACAGGCTTTAATAAGAACTTACTTTAATTATACTTAATAATGCTTAATTAGTTGTTTCTTTTATGGTCATTTGTCAAGTTTAGTTTGTAGAGTTTAAAAGACGTTTACAGCACTATGTCTATTATTTAGTTAACATGTGGGATTTCAATAACAACTGAAGTCTTAAATAGCACTGGCATATTTGACACTAATATCTCCACAAATAAACTGGGATATCCCTGACCTAACTTGAGAGGCTATCATTTATCCAGTACATCCAATGTTTTGGCAGTGCTGTTATAATTAAAAACTCTTATTTCACTACTGAAAACCTCCCTTTAATTCCAATATTGCAATAGCGTGCATGCTGGGTTAAAACATGACAGCTGGTATCAGTCAGGCAGTGGGATGATAATGAAGTACTGCCTCGGGGAAAAGTGCGTGTAAAAGTGAGTAAGCATGTAAAAGAGAGAGGGGAGGGTGTGGGGAGGGGAGGGGAGTTGGAAAGGAAAATGAGGAGAAAGGAAGTGCAGCAAGCATACAGTTTGCCATACAAAATTGGTAAATTAATAATTGCAACATTAAGAATAAAGCTTGGGAGGCATCCTGTGCAGTGTTAATGACCATTCATACGAGGTATTGCACTGTGGGGGAGATCTGTTTATCTGTCTTTATGCCTGTTCTTAAATCTCCCTTTGCAGTATAATTAGAAAGGAGAGGTGCCTGCAGTGCTTACCACCCACAAACAGCAGAAAATCATGCAATAGTAATTTTAAGTTCAAACACAATAGCCAGTGCTCATGGTCTAGTCTTCTCACGCTGTGCTAAGGGGGGCATGAAGCTTTTTATTCTCCTCAAACTAGGGGGCTCATAAATGGACATTTTGTCTCCTTTAACTTCACCAAGGCTAGACTTCAGCGAGAGATAGAGAGAGAGATTTATAGAAGACCCTACTAATGGAGATGCCCTGCAGTCATCAAATATCCCATGCTCTCAGAGTGCAGGTCATATCTTAAGGTACACTGGATGTAAAATGAGAATTCAAACAAGAAAGAATAATTTAATTGTCTCTTCTATAATACAGTTATTTAGAGTTACAAGTCTGAAACATGTGTGTTAACCACATCCTGCATGTTTGCATGTGCAAAGTTGTACACGTTTTTTTTTAACATTTGGATCTTGACAGGTTACTTAGGAATTGAGTCTCATTCTTACAGTGGCTGGAAATGTATAAAGCAGCATTTGAATTATTGAGAGAATACCAGTCACAACAGAACACCTGCCTGAGGTAGAAATGAAGCTTGTTTGTGTTTGTCAGTCAAAACAGAGACATGGTGTAATAAAACTAATGCATTTATCAAACTAAGACAGAAAAGACGGGTGTCTTTATGTGTAGCTCTTTACTCTGTCACATTTTTTGTATGTTCATAAGACATACATTTGGCTGAAAACAACCCTTTACTCTATACATTATACACTATCTTAAATCGGGTATGTGTGATGATAATAGCGAGGTCAGTCATTTGTGCTATTTCACTTTACTGATCTACTTTTATTAGGTTTATTATTGATGTATATGCATTTCCTTAGGTCATGAAAGTGATACAGTTGCAATGAATTACTCTTTCAATAATGCCATAAAACTGTATGTGCTTAAGTAAATAAATAAAGTGATCTATTTTGCCTACTGTGCTTACACACAAACTGGTCCTCCACATTTAACCCTGTAAAAATCTGTGCAGTGCGTGGCACCTAAAGAGTAACTGTCGTTAGGTGCCTTATTACTTAAGTAATTACTTAAGTATTACTCAGTCATATTACTCAAGGGGACTGGGTTTTAAACTGGGGAACTTCAGGTTAAAGGACTATTTTTTCATATGCCTGACTTGTGGTGTGCCACAAAGTTTTAGACTAGACCCTATCAAAATACTAAAATGTGGCCCCCAAAGACCTGAATTGATCATTAGCCTCATGCAAAGGTTATGGCATAATAATTGTCTTCTAAGTCATAATGCAAAACATTTAAAATAAGAATACAACTAAAAAAAGAGATATTAGATCATCATCAGAGTTCATCAATTATTAACTATATACAGTATATATTAATACAATTAGTCATTAGTCAATGCTATGATAAGCTGGAAAAAACAAACTGACACAAATATTGTTAGCTTAAAGCTGATTCAGCTTTTTCTACAGTAAATGGAGAGTTTGAAATTGGTCTATGGTTGGAACATTCTAATTGGTTTAATGGATAAAGTAAATAAATTGTTGCCAAAATAAAAATATTTAAACCAATTATTTTTATTAAAATCATAGCACACTGGCTTGGTAGTTAGAATGTTCAGGTCTTAGAGCTAGGGATCCAGGTTCAAATCCAATTCTGGAAGGAGTTTCCATGTTTTTCTTGTGTCAGCATGGGCTTCCTCTGGGTTCTACAGTTTCTTGCCATAGTCCAAAAACATGGATTCAAGGTAAATTGGCTACTCTAAACTACCCCTATATAATCTGTGTGTGTGTGACCAATGATAGATTGGCGCCCTGTCCTAGGTGTATCTGCCCAGCGCCCAGAATTTTTTCCCCTGGATGGGCATGGGGAACCCCCATCTCACAACACTAATAAGGCAATTAAGTGAAGGATAATGAATTAATGAATATTTATATTGACTAAATATATTGTGCACTGGTGCAATAAAAATGTACACAACTAAAACACATTTAAACAAACAACAAAAAACTATAATGTTTTATTAACAAAATTGATGTTCATTCATTTAATATAACAAATAAGGTAAATTTTATTTTCCAGTGAAATGGGCACATTAACTGTAAAAAAAAAAAAAAAGTCTTTAAAGTTTACGTGCACTTAAAAGCTGCTCTCTAAAGAGTTACCAATTCTTTTTAGTCAGTCACTGCTGGCCCAGGTAATAAGGCCATTGGAAATGTGTCTGACCTCAACTTAATGTTAAGAAAAACAAAGCCTAAAGTAAACTTCAGCCTATGTAAACATATGCCAAACAAAATGGTTAGGTCTAGCTGTCTGAGGACTCACCGCAGTTTTGACTATACACCGTAAATATTTGCTATGCTTTGCTAAACATTTAATGGGCTGCTTTAAATCTTTCCAATGATTTTAATGAACACTGCTATATATTAAATATTAATCACTTGGTTTTATATACATGTATGAAAAAGAATGGAGAGTGGAAAACCTTTTAAAACATATCTTCAGGCTTATGTGGTTGACTGAGTATATGACTGGTATATTTTGCATCGGACAGAATCAGCATGTATAATATTTCAGGGTTTAAATTGTGAAGAATTTACAAAAGTAAATAAAGGTGTTATTTCACTCCTTAATTTTATTTAAAATGAGAACAGAACTTGATTAAACATGATAAATTTGTGTCATGTTATGAGGGACTAGTCATTTTACTAGTCTCTTTTTCAAGTGGATTATTTAAATAGTAGCATTTAAATGCAGCATTTAAATCAAAACTGTTAAAACTATCTATTTATTTAAGGATATTTATCAGCTAACCTAATAACTATTTCTGGATGTTAAGTACACTTTATAGACAAAGTGATTCAAAAAAAAGCAACAAGTTAAACCAAAAGTATACGAGCTTTACAAAGACATTCTTTTCTAAGTCCACACTTCGGATGTTGAGAGTACCACTGAACAATACAAACACAACACCAGTTCATCCAATGTGTTTAGTGGAAGACCTGTCAAGCTCTGTGCTGGTTAGTAAAGATTCACTGGCTCACGTTTAACTGACCCTTGAACTTTCTTTCGTGCACGAAAAAGTGATCCATCCCAAACTTTTACACAAAGTTTTATATATAGATAGATATATATTAGTGATTTCACAATAATGCCTAATAGTGTCTTAGAGCACTTAAAGTTTTACAGTGTTCTAATTTTAAAGCCCTGAAGAGCAAACCAAAGCCACATTCGGATGAAAATACTTGTGTTTGTCTTAAAAAAAAAGACAAGCATGCTGTCATCTAAAATGCATGATCCTTGATGTTGCAAGGTGCCTAAATCCAATGTTATATACCCGTTGCAGTTAGTGTAAATGTAAAACCTGAATTTAATGATTAGGAAATTTGCCCTTACATTTCCATTTGTTTGTATTGCAAAGTTGCTAAATTTTTTTTCTCCTCTTTGTTATTTTTTGCAGCTCCCAATACTTTAATATACTTTGTTTATACATGACTAAATGTCTCATGAAAGTGAAGTGATTTGTTAAAAATTGTTATATAATAGATCAAATGGATAAATATTTCTAAAACAAAGCAAGAACCCTGTCAAAAAAACCAGTCAAATAAACCAATTTTCTATTCTAATGGCTGGTTTTTAATTTAGTTGTGGTTTTGTAAATAGGAATAGTAAATCTATAATTAAATTTCACCCACTAGTCTCAAAACTGGTTGCAAATTGTTTGTTGTTGATTTTGTTCCTCATGGGTTCCATTTGATGCTAATAAATAAATACATTTGATAAAAAATAAATTGAATTTCATCTATAGCAACAGGAGTAGCAATAGCATGTTCCTTCTACCAATGTTAATATAAATTGTATTAGTTTTGTGTAGCTATTTTACAATCGCCTGCTTTTACTTTACTACAACTCTTTTTGTACTTTTAATAACTGACTGGAAATAAATGAATACATTTGAGTGTTGACTCAAAGTATTAAAAAAAAGACATTCAAATAAGGATCTAATAAGTAGCTATAGATAACTACTACTCATTTACATTCTATAGCATAAACCCATTGTAGCTACTTAACATTTATATAGACATTGACATTCGGTAATACTAAATGCACATAGCTTGAAAAAATACAATTGTGTTTCAAAGATTACTCCTTTATACATTCAAATAGCACAATTTTATATTACAATTTTATATTTATATATTATATTAACTGGAAATATAAACTTTCACCTGAAATAAACTATATTAGTTACCCTTAGGATTGAACTTCTAACAGAGGTCAGCTAATGACGGTCTCATAGAAATACATGCCTCAGTCGTAGGCATACAAATCTGGGCATGACTTAACTACTGAATGATAAAGCATGTGCAAGTGATCTCACATACGTTGATGGTGAATACACATGAAGACACTGGGTAAACAGCCAGGTTCAAATGTTATGAATATGTTTAATCTAAACAAATAAGGTCTAATCCTCACTTCTGGGACTGAATGTGGGCAGAGTGAAACCATTAATTACTACTGCCTGCCAAAGCAGAGTACACACACACTCACTCTCTTTATCTGCAAGGTCTGAAACCACGTCTGGGGGAGTTTAAACACAGCAGAGAACCCAGATGTCAAACATTTTGATTACTATTGCAATTCATTGCTAGGTTACTGCCCTTGTTTAATACATGAAAAAACTAGATAACTCCTAAAACAGAAGCTTAGCACAAATATTTTGTAGGATAGCTCAAACAACTAGATTTTTAACTGCCACCTGTTAACAAGCCATCAATAACTATAAATCACCAAACCTAAAGGTGTTAAAAATGATGGGGGGAAACATGGGACTGCTTTTACAGTCAGCAAAAAGTCCAGGAGAAGGTGACCTATTCAGAACACATTTTTTCACTGCATGTCTGAGTGGCCAACAAATACATATTTAAGTATAAATTCTCAAGTACCCAACAGCGCAGAGAAGTGTTTATGGATTCTAATCGACTCACCTCATGTTTCATTTTGAAATTTTATAAATAAAGTCATAGAGTCCTCACAGTTTGTCCCTTTGATTAATGATCATAGAGACACTCATAAATCCCTTGGAGCAGAAGCACAGTTAGGTAACGCTGCAGTTGGGAAAGTAGCCCAGGATCCACTTAAATATTGCACAGATTCGAACATGCGATGAGTGAAGCAATGATCATGCTGCTGAACCATGCTTCACCTGGGATTCCCTCCGCTTTGGTTGTCGGTTAAGTGTCAGTGTTCAGTGCTGTTTTAATTCAACTATTTATATAAAACTACACTGCATTCGGTGCTGTGCACTTTGTCAACTGTTTTCACCAGATCAGGAAAGAGTATGAGAGTATGCATGATTATTGGCAGTGTTGTCCCCATGGTAACAAAAAACAGCCCACCCAAACACCAACAGACCTTAAAAGAATGTACATGTAGGCTGTGAATATGTATGTGAATTACTACAACCACCAATAATAAAATAAAAATGATGGGACAAGCCTATTCCAATATGACAAGGCCAAAATTGTAAAAAAAAAAAAAAAAGTGAACCTGGAAACATAAAGTACCATTTGTCCACTACAGAGTTTCAACCTTTTACAGGCCTTTGGAATGTGTTGGACAAGACGATCATTAAAACAAAATGATGGGCAAAAATAATATAATTCTAGAGTTAGAAAAGAGTTAGAAGAGTTAGTTCTAGAGTTAGAAAAGAATTACTTTTTGAAAAGTGTTTCTATAATATCAAAACCCAGTGTAACTGAGGATACTGTGCCAAGAATACTTCTAACCTGTTTGGTTTCTACAGCGTCTACCAATGGAAATTTTATTAAAAATAGATCTTATTATTATAAATTGCATTTCTGTGTTTAACTATAAACACCACAATGAGTTTTAAACCTGCTTTCACCGATTGAATATACAAGATATATAAATAATAATAATAAAGAACACTTGACAGCTTGTGTGTCATCAATTGTAATAGGCCCTGAAGAAATGGTGAAACCTAAATCAAGATGGTGCCAGTATTCTGATGTGTCCTAACAGGCTTCGTTTTCAGGTGAATCTATTTCAGCATACTGAAAATGTGTATGCTTAATGTGTTATTGATGTATGTTGATTGTGATGTACACCGAGGAGGTAAATCTGTGAAACCAAGAAAACTAAACATTAACACAAAATGTATTTAGTTTAGTATGTATCAGTATAATAGTTTTATCCAAATATGGCATATTGTTGATCATGTGACATGTTCATAAAAAAAAAGATAAAAAAATTTATGTTAAACTGCTGATGAGGGTCCAGGTTTTACCAATAATACCTGGTGGGTGTCACCATTTCGCAACAGCCTAATAGTGTGTGTGAGTTGATGGGAGGGAGTACTGGCAAAAACTCGTGATTCAGCAGTGAGCACATATACTTGTGCATAGTAGTAGTTCTTAATTTGGTTCAGCGCTCAGTCACCATAGTTACAGAATTAACTTTCACTAGTACTTTTTTTTTTTTAAGTGCATCATAACTTTTTAAAGACTGATATTCAGCACTGATTTTCTTCAGTCTTAAAGTAGCTAATGCAAAGCTTTGTCCTGTATTGTATGATTTTTATTAAAATACCACATTGATGGAAATAAGAGGTTTAAATAGACGTATTCGCAAGAAGGAACAGAATCCTATATTCTGTACTTCTCAGCTATTCAGTCTTATCTTAAGAGATTCATTTCACCGGTACAAAAGATATGGGGCTTTAGGCTTTGATAAATAGACAGGTCACACCCATTCATACTTCCTTTAAACTTATCCCATCAACAAAACTGGGCAACTAACAACAATCCTCCCACAACATGAAATATTTCAGTGTTTGTTTCAGGACAAACATTTTTAGCATTACAGCATGGAAGTTATGTGTTTGTTTCAGTAAATTAAAACAAACACACTTTGGAATTTTAGCCTGCACTTGTGGCTCTATATATTAGATGATGTGATGCTTAAAAGCACTAGTTATTTGAAATGTAACTTTATTAAGTCAGACTGATAATCATAATGAGATTCTAAATGTTGTCAGCTGTTAAAAGTGGTTGTGAGTGCTAAACTTTGGAATTCTGCTTATAGTGACAATTTGAGTTTTCATAGTAGTCATAGACTACTAATTTGCATGACACATTCTTAATTGTGATGCCATATTTAGGTCCAATCTCGTGCCAAAATAAACCCAAACAAGTGTGTGCTGATCTTTGTGAGTATGCATGGGTATGTGATTTCTCAGATGGATGAATAATGGGTGATGGTGCTTTGTGACTGACCCCGTAATGCCCTGCAGTCCCAAAGTGCAGCATCACCCACACCTCTCCTGAGATGGTGCTGGGAAAATAACTGCAATTAGGGAGTTGTTAGGGAGCCAAAAGTGCACGTTGTGACACATTACCCAATACTGAGGAGCACTTTAGGCAGGGGAGCTGAGATATGGCCAATTGTCAAACAACAAAGGCATTCGTCTAAGCATTTACTGTGTTATTATACCCCTAAACACAACTTTGTCACGAACCACTGTGTAATTACAGAGTCTAATTATTTCTAACTGTAACATCACTTTGTGATCCCAACAGTGAGTCAAGTAAAACCTGAACATGAACATAAGTTTTTCAGATACAAACTTACAATTTTGACAAAGTTTTATTTGTTTCTTTTCCCCCCAAAATGATTTTTCATCTAGTAGGATGTGTTTTCACTTGTGCTGATTAATTTGTCATTGTAAAGGACCCCACTGTCCAAAAATGAAATTATCTTCTGGAGCACTTCCATAAATGCTCTTAACACAAATAATAGAATAAAAGACATGGAAATAGAAGCTGCAGTTGTGTCAGGGTAGTATGACAAATATGAATGAGGCAATAAAAAGCAAATAAAAAAGGAATTGAATGTTATTATGCTTTGCCTAGTGTAATAATTCTGAGAATAAAATACATCCATTAATTATCCCTAGTTTCAGACAAGAAAAAGGTCCTTGTCAAAAAGGCTTTTGAGCTTAAAAAAGCAAGAACATTTCCATTGTATTAAGTGGCCTTTAACCAGCAAGTGTTGTGTAAAAAGTTGTATACACTACATATTGTATGTATTAACTAACAGAACTTAATAACAATGATTTATATTTCTGTTCATATACTCCTCTCATAAAAGGCTACATAGGGAATGTTGTACGACTTTAGTCTAATGACTTTGGTTTGGAGCATTTATAACAGCCTTTATAGAGCTTTAATTGAGCACCTCATTTAAGAGCTTATGAATTTAATTAAAACATTTAGAACCAGTCTTCCTCTTTTTGTGCTGTTTATATGCAAGTCTATATGAATGATACATTCTACTTAGTCAGCATAAACAGGAAATTCTAAATAACAGGACCAGTTCTTCATACCAAACTTTCAGTCACACCAGTGTTAAGACTGACTGCAAAAACATGTATACAAGTTGTTTATGATGTCAATTGTAATAACAAATGGCACTAATGCACAAAGTGTCTGTTGACATGACCTGCAGACCCTTTAGTAAGCACAACTTTGAGTCATTTATGGACTGACTTTTTATTCTTATCACACACTTCCAGTAAGAGAAAGCAGTTACTTACAAGCATGTAAGCCTGAAGCAACTCACCTGAGGGTTGGTGTGTCAAGGGTCACAGTGCAGCAAAAACTGTTTTAGTACTCTCTTAGTGCTGAGGGTCCAAAATGGCTAATGGTTTTTATGTCTTGAAACCCTTAAAAAAAGAATTGTGGGCGAAAAATACACCCCCTGACTCAATTTATCCTTTTGTGTTGATTAGAACATTTTAGAGCAGAAAATATTAGGAAACTGTGAAATAACCAAAACAAACTCTATAGCACCGTAGAATCTTAAAAACTACTAATTCACTGTACATCCAACTGCTGATATTGATTGCAAAAATCATGGTCATTGTTTTGACAATCCTTTGCTTGTTTTTGGCTTAGGTGCTGTACTCAAGACTGAAAGTCAAATTACTCAGTTTAGTTTCTTGAGCACCGTGAGTTGTAGACACACATTCATATACAGAAAGATGATTTCTTATGCTCCCTGAATTATGATCACAATTTGAGCCTTGTGTTGCCATTGTTATACTGCTACTATGTACCCATACCATCAGGAAAGAAATAATCTGGAATATTGGTAGTTCGGTACTCAGCTGACTCCAAATGTCAATTGGAAAAATAGAGGGGGGGGGGGGAGAGCAACCTCTAACCACTACACTTCTAAGCATCCAAACAGACATTTCTCTAGATGTTTGGCTTTGTCCAAAATGTGATTTTTTTTAAAAGACCCCAAAAAGGATAAAAATAACCATGCTGTAAAAAGTGCTATATAATACTACTATTGTAATGATTTTAAAAAATTGTAACTGAAAACACTACATAAACATGCTTGTCGTATAAGGTTTTGAGGTATTGCTATAGAGCTGTGCATAGACAAATGCCCTTAAACCTCAGAAAAGATTTAAAGATTTAAAGACGTGAACCTCTCATAAGCGTTTTTCATTCTGGCTTCATTTTTGTTAAATAAATGATTACAGTCTGCCCAGCACCCGAAACGTTCTCCCCTGGATGGGCATTCGGAACCCCCCCCGCGACCCTAATATAGGATCAAGCGGAAGATAATGAATGAATGAATGTATTATTTCCGCGGCACGGTGGCTTAGTGGTTAGCACGTTCACCTCTCAGCACTAGGGATTCCCGGTTCGAATCCCCATCTGGGTGGAGTTTCCATGTTCTCCCCGTGTCTGGGTGGGATTCCTCCAGGTTTTCCGGTTTCCTCCCACAGTCCAAAAACTTGAATCAAGTCAATTGAGTTCTCCAAATTGCCCCATGTAGAGTGTGTTTGTGTGCTTGTCTGTGTGAGTGAATGTGCGCCCAGCGATAGATTGGCGCCCTGTCCTGGGTGTATCTGCTCAGCGCCCAAAACTTTCTCCCCTGGATGGGCATGGGGAACCCTCCGCGACCCTAATATAGGATAAAGTGGAGGATAATGAATGAATGAATGTATTACCTAATTTTTAAGACTATCTAGGAACTAGATGTTTTTGTATTGTATGTTAAACACTGTGCTTTCTTTTCCTCCTGACAGTATATTATACTGATTTTGTATAAAATGGTGAAAGTATGAAAAATCTATATTTATTGATGCCATCTAAACAACTAATACTGATCTCATTTGCTACCCATCTTTGGACCCATGTATATTTATGATAAACAACTTGAACACATGCTCTTGAATGAACATGGTGGAATTTGAAAAAGTAGACTTTAGAATTTAAACCCAGCTTTTTGTTGGCCAAGAGTGCTTTGGATGTTTTTTGCAATATTATTCAGGAAAGCATTTTTAAGGACAGAAGCTGATGTTAAACGAGAGAAGCTGATTCACAATCTCCATTCAAAGTATTTGAAAGGGTTAATGTCTTTTACATCTGACTTACCAAACCATGGACTGGGGAACAGTTCTGCAGAAACAGATTGAAGATCCCAAAACATTTGTCCACCTAAGATATATACAAAAAATTAGTAAGTACAAAGTTAATGTGACAATGAAAACAACAAATCAGATTGAACATAAACACCTTAACTGACCTGAAAGGTAATCAAGTTCAAGTTCAAGTTATTTATTTATATAGAGCTTTTTACAACAGTACATTGTCACAAAGCAGCTTTACAGAATGAAAAGCCTTTAAACCCCCAAAGAGCAAGCCGAAGCAACAGTGGCAAGAAAGCTGCCAGGCAGCAAGAACAATGTAGGACAGCCATGTCCAGATATTAAACAAATGGAAAAACTAAAAACTGGAAAACTATATGTGAGTACATTAGGGGTAATCAGTCAGTCATAATCAGTCACAACACACTTTTACAGCTACTGAAAACTTTTGTCTTTTTTGGAATTGTTGCAAATCTCTTGGATCTGAAATCATATAAACCTGAGACCTCCTTAAGGTAGGGAAACAAAAAAAAATCAGTGGGTGCAGTTACACCATGCAACAGATTTTTCAGTGGCATTCCCAGTTTAACCCTCAAGAAAATGTAATGGCCTTGAATTTCTGCAAGGAGGCTTTGGTCTGGGTGGAGGTGATTGCCAGTCCTCTAACTGCTTAGACTCATCTTTAATACCAAATCTCATTCCGTGTGGCACTTTATCCCAAAAAAGACAGATTTACACTTGAAATCTCTATTGGTCTTTAAAATGTCTTGCTTTTTGTAAACAGTTTTAGCATTTGCCAAATTTTCTATGAATTATGGTTTGCAGTTTCACAGTGACTTTCACATGCTGGATCATGTTTAGAGTTATGCTTGTTAACAGCAAAACATCTTGCTTTTTAATGATTCCTTGCAATAGAGCTTAAATGAACTGTCATCAAATTTTAGGCTTACAGGGTTCTTCCAGTACACCTTCATCAGCATTTTGCATGTCTTCCAATTTATAACAAACTTTAGTTGTCTTTGCTCTATTCCTGTTTGACGATACCTTTTGTAATAGATGACAGACCTTTCTGGCGGGCATATGTCATGCTCAGCAGATGTCACTTCAAGATTATCTTTGCTAGGTTTCTAAATTCAGTTAATGCTTACAAAATGATTAGTGTATAAATAATTTGACTTTTTTATATCATGTTGGGAAATAATTTGTGAAATTTTGTTTAAGCAATTATAAATGTAGCTTTGCTTCTATTATTCCTAAACACCGTAGAAGAATATAGTTAACATTGTCTGTGCATATTAAAGAGGAATTTAGAAATAATTTGCAAATAAAATACATATTTTCACCCCACTATTCAGAATCAGAAATTACAGGAGAATGATGTGTTACTGATCATTAAAGATAATAATAAATTCAGTTCTGTTTGAAAAGTAAAAAGTAATTAAAAAGAAAAAAATGCTGCATATGTAATTAAATATTTTATCATGAAACTGGAGAGGGCATGAAATAGAAATTGAATGCTTGTGCCTTAGGGTCATGAAGATCATGGTGCCATTTTTATTTCCAGTAATACCTCCAAGGCTCTGAACTGTGATAAACTTGGTAATCTCACAATCAAACTCTGCCATTGGGTGGAGGCGTTTCTTTACTTGAAAGCTTTCACAACACTAAAATAATGAAGTGACTGATAACTGCCTTCCAACCTTGTACCTCGGAGCTTCATTGCATGTGAATATTATGCTAGGTGGAGCCAAAAGTTCTGTTATATTACCAAAGTTCAGCTGATGTTCATCTATGTGATGACAGAAAGGATGATGTCATATTTTCAGCAGTAATAAAACACCTTATGTCTTGATTGCAGTTTTAGCTTTAGTTATGTTAGTGGTAGAATGGACAAGTGCTGAATTACTTGGATGCTTATCAAACACACCCCCTTAGACACCCACATACTTCTGTATTGTCTGTTTTGCACTCTGGCTCTTGTTTTCCTCCTCCACTATTGAAGGCTACAGTACAGACAAGAGAGGGTTAAAATTGAAAGTAGCGTTGCTCCCGCTCCTGGCACACTGCCATCCACTTGCCAGAGGCCTTGAGTGTGTCTCCAGCCAGACCCATACAGGTGATGAAACCTGAGAGGCTTTTATTCCACTCGGGCTGATGTGCTCTTGCTGCTGTGTTTGAAGAGATATGGACTGACAGGGTGCTTTTGAACATAGACCTTTGGTTTAGAAGAGCTGCCTTTACCAAAGTATGACCTAAAACTCTGGTGCTATTCTGCCTGCATTAGAGCAGACTTACATAAAATCTCTCCCTTACACACTATATTTCAGTAAAGTAAACCATAATCGCACATTCACTAAACACACCCTTCCTTAGTCCTACAGGCATGAATTATATTAGATGGGTAAAAAAAAACTGTTTACCTGTACTTACTGATGTTTATTACACTTTGAAGGTATACCATTTTAAATTACCAAGTGATTTAATGGGCGTAGGTTCACTATATAATTTTGTTGGAAACTTTACACATCGGTTTTAGGTTACAGCTTTTATATTGGCATGTCTGTGTGCATGCTGCCTACACTGTGATTCATCAGAGAGGGTGTGTCTGCTAGAGTACTGGCTCATGTATTGATGCTACAGGCTAAGTGGCTGGCTGTATGCCAGAGCACACACTCTCAATCTCTTGTTCTCACTCTTTCAGGTCTTTTTCCTAGCTCCTCAGGTATCCTCAGGAGAGCCATTAACTGATACAGGTACTGTGTTTTAGAAAGGTCATTCAAATGCCTTTGACGTAATGAAATAACATATTGCCATTTGCCGTTATTTAAAGATTTTGGCTTTCTCAAATTTTCTCCATGGCCAACTGACTATGTACGTCATGCTTGCATATAATCGCATTACAGTGGGTAATTAACTAAAAGATAATGCAACATTGATACCAAAAGTGTCTATGTTTTCAAAGTGGAACAGGTAGTAAGCCAGCTGTGTTAGGTCATATTGGTTAACCCAGGCTGTACCAACCAGGTCCCCTGATTAATTTCTCTTAGACACAATTTTGTACCCTCCCACCTCAGTGTTTTAAAAAAACTGTTTTACAGGGTTTGACAGTTTTCATTTCCATTGACTTTCAAACACTCAACAGCAGGTCAAATGTGGATAGCCATCTCTATAGTTTTCATTGCTGAGGCCTTCTTTCTCTCTAGAACAAAAGGCCTCATTCTTTCCCTGACAAGCGTGACGTAAATATAACTTTTTTTTAATGAGGAGCACTGCTCAAAAAGATAAATTGTATGCCATCAATGTTTCGAAGTTTGACATTTCAAAAGAAGTGAAAATTGAGCTTTTAATCCAATGGGTGTGAGTTAGTCACCCATCAGCCCTGGCCATACAAGTGCCAACAATTACTATTAAACATTGTGAGTCATACATGAATTCCACATTATTCAAGACTGACCTCATTCATAGGTTAAAATTGCACATTTAGCCATATCCATTTAATTACTAGAAACTCAGAGACTGCAATTAACTTTAATGCATTAAGACGTTGGAATTTGTTCCAATTCATTAAACTACACCACACCCACTTCATTACTTCAACAAAATCAGCAGACACCATATCTGCTGACATTGTAATACAATCCACCTTAACTTTAATTAAATGTACAAAATGATTTTACCAGAAGTAGTTATAGTCAATATGATACTTAGAAAACATTTATTTTTCCACCTCATGAATGTATTTCAAGCACATTAACACATGTTTGCCAATTGAACAAAGTCAAACTGCTATGTTTTCATTTTAACTTTATTTCAGTGATTAGTTTTACAGTATTGAGTACAGATTAAAGGAATGTGATATCTGCATAGTAACATTTTTACCCTTAGCCTCGTATGTGAGCAGAGGGTCATTCCAAGAATTTCACTATAAATTAAAACAAATGAAATCTGTTTTTATTTAATTTGGACCATTATGTTGTAAAATTTCTTAACCATTAAAACATTTAATAAAAAAAACAACATATTTTAGCCAAACATTTTTTAATTACATATTTTGGGAGTGTAATTCTTACTGTCCATGTTCCGTGGTCATAATTATCAAGTCAATAAAATAATTGTTTTACAAATTTGACATGTATTTAATGGACAAAAGTATGTGAACACCTGACAACTTATAAATGTTTTTATAAGCTGACCTTGCTATATTTGCTATATTTCCAAGCTGGAAATTCTTAAAATTCAAAAACATTCATCAAATAGTCAAGTTATTTAACAATATAGTATAAAATTACTACGTTTTTTTTTCTACCTATTTAATACCACCACAAACTTGTGATAATCTGACATGTCCATGATGATATGCCTCTCTCTTCCATACATTCATTTTTTTGATGGTGCGGAGATGGGACACTGAGGGCTCATGTTGCTTTTGTGTTTATACTACCCTCTGGTACTCCTTCTTTAACTGCTTTAGATAATAGTGGTGATCCATCCAACAATGTGACTCACTATTTACATCCTGTATTAAGTTTCACTCTCTTTTGTGAGCTGTGTTTTACACTCTTTCTCGCTCCCATAGGTTGTTATATAAAGTTCCATCACACAAAACCTGTTGACTGATTATTTTAATATTCTGATAAGACTTATCAACAACTAACCAGTATACCAAATCTAAGTGCAAAAAAATTAACCATTTTTATTCATATTTCTTATGAAATTGTTTTGTGTATACATTTATTTGTGTAAAAGTAAAAGGCTCTATGAATTTTCCCATATTATTATTTTATATTATTCAGTTTGATATTAGAGACCTTTTATTACCTTTTTGTCCGTCAGTGTCATCAAAAAAATTAATGTCTGGTTCCTTCCTTTAAAATGTCTTTCCTTTTGCTTTGCTTTCCTAACAGCTTTATAAATAAGGTTGACTTTACTTAAGCTTTTGAGGCTAAAATGGCCCCAGACTTGTGATATCAGCAGTGATCACTATCATGCTCATTAATAATAGACCTGGAGGCTCTGAAGGCCACTACAATCCTTCACACCATATGAATCAAATTTAACAAACATCAAGTGTTAAATCACTGGTTGTTTTAGTTGAGTAGTGTAGCAGTATCATTGGTGTTTAAGGCATATGTGAGTTCATTCATTCATTATCTCCCGCTTATCCTCTATTAGGGTCGCGGTGGGGTTCCCCATGCCCATCCAGGGGAGAACGTCTCGGACGCTGGGCAGATAGACCCAGGACAGGGTGCCAATCCATCGCTGGGCACACACTCACTCACACAGACACACTCTATAGGGGGCAATTTTGAGAATTCAATTAACTTGTTCCATGTTTTTGGACTGTGAGAGGAAACCAGAGAACCCGGAAAAAACCCACGCAGACACGGGGAGAACATGGAAACTCCACCCAGATGGGGATTCGAACCGGGAATCCCTAGCGCTGAGAGGAAAACGTGCGAACCACTAAGCCACCATGCCATATGTGAGTTCAGTTGGAAAAAAAGTTTTCCTTAAAATGTGTAATATTACTCCCTGTACAGAATATACTGATTCTGTCTTTCCACTCATCACATCACCCAAAGGCATGTTTCATGTTTCTCTCTTAAATGTTAATCTCAACTAGCAAGCAATGACACCAGTAAGCTGTTGTGGGCCAAATCCTCAAAAGTTTGGGTTGAATAGGTTTCATGTTTAATTCAGTTCAACAACAGCATAATGTTGTGCAGTGTGATGGACAAATCAGTCATTATGGGCAGAAAATTAACCACCAGTCTTAAATATGTTTTTGTCCTAAAACTATATCTGTGTACATGTTCTAAATGTGTTCCCATTATACTCTGTGCTGTAGAATCTGGGGCAGTAGGAAGAAATTTTAAAAAGTTTTATTAGTGAGTCAACAGCAGCAAGGGTCACTGCTTGCCCAAAAAAGATCACACACAAATATTTTGTTGGACCATCTTCAGCTTTGATTCCAGCACACATTTACTCAATTTCACAAGCAATGTCTCAACATTCATTTCTTAACCCCTTTCCTTCAAAGACCTTTTAGTAATGATGGGAGATTTGGAGCACTGCGTAAAATAATCTTTGGCACATTTCAAAAAATCTCATTGGGGTTTAGGTCTGAACTCTGTGGTGGCCAGTATTGCACCCTGAATCTTCCTTTCACAATTCAAGCCTGATGAATTTGGGCATTGTCATCTTAGAATATGCCCAAGCCTATCAGGGGAAAAAGAACATCCACTGATTGAATAAAATGGTAATATTCAGTATATTTAGTTAATCACTTTTTGCACTTAACATTGCCGAACTCAGACCTGACTAACTGCAGATCCATGGTCCAGATCCAGATCATGGTTCCATCCAGGTGGTGACATTTTCTTAGCCAGGCTGTGTATATGTCAGTTATGTATTAGGTTATGTGTGTTGTATTTCCTGCAGTAGGAGCATTTACTGCATTTTTCCAGTAAAGGCATACAGAGAGAATGCCAAGAAGTCTTAAGTTTTAAGGCTGGCATCAACTGGTGTGTTGATGTGTTCTTTGGTCTAAAAGGGTCAGAGAAGGAAATGGCATTAGCAGTGGCAGAGTAGGAGGTCATTTAACGAATGTCGAAACCATGGGGGAAGTTTCATGGTTTATTTAAAAGGTTAACATCACTAAAAATGATGTTCCTTAAGTGCATCAATGGGGTCTGTCTCAAATGTGCTTGGTATTTTTGGCTAACCTAAGATGACTGAGTAGGATGGATACTGCTCTGACATTCTGCATTTCAGTGTAAGACAAGTCCTCGAAAGTACAAAATAAATAAATAATTTAAAAAAAGGGATCCTAAAATGAGAGGGGCAGTATTCCAAAAACAAAAAAAAAATGAAAACTTTAATAGCTCTTTAATAACTAATAATGCTGTGTAGACTGTTTAAGTGATGCCGGTTCTATGAACTAGTTTAAAGAAGGGAACATGCTCATTATATGCCTGGGTAACTGCACTGCCAGAGTTCAAAGCAATGTTCCATTGACAGTTACAAACCTTACATTTTCCCCGTTTCCATGCGTCCTGCAACTAGCCAGCAATAAATCCCTCTCTTTCTCTCTCTTTTACGTTTATTATTTATTTGAAAAATATAAGAGTAAATTAGTCAGTTTTCAGAACTCATTGAGCAGATTCATTTGAGCATTAAAACCCAAAGTGTTTCAGAATGATGATAAAAATGATTGTGCATCATTCATTCATTCATTATCTCCCGCTTATCCTCTATTAGGGTCGCGGTGGGGTTCCCCATGCCCATCCAGGGGAGAACGTCTCGGGCGCTGGGCAGATAGACCCAGGACAGGGCGCCAATCCATCGCTGGGCACACACTCACTCACACAGACACACTCTATAGGGGGCAATTTTGAGAATTCAATTAACTTGATCCATGTTTTTGGACTGTGGGAGGAA
>JAFMOD010001006.1:1757690-1886845 GCA_019802435.1 Corydoras maculifer | reverse complement strand
TTGGTTGCACTCAGGGAAAAGGGGGCTGAATAATTTTGCACATCGCACTTTTCAGTTTTTTATTTGTAAAAAAATTGTTGATTCATGTATAACTTTCATTCCACTTCACAATTGTATACCACTTTGTGTTGGTCTTTCACATTAAATTCCAGTGAAATATATTTATGTTTGTGGTTGTAATGTGACAAAATATGGCAAAGTTCAAGGGGTATGAATACTTTTGCAACCCACTGTACTTACTTAACAGCTTAACTTCTTAACATCCTTATATTAGATGTTATTACCATCTCCAGTTTTAACATTAATTTAAATAAAATGGCTTTTTGATTGATAGATTTTGTGCACAAAAAAAACAAGGCCACTTAGTAAGTTGTACTGGATAAAAACATCTTCTAAATGTTGGAGATTAATGTAGTTCTTCTTGTATAGTTTAAATGTTGAATAAAAAAAAAAAGAAAATTATATTTTCAAATAAGAACCGAAATCAGGGCGGCATGGTGGCTTTGTGGTTAGCACCTTAATTTGCTCCATATAGAGTGGGTCTGTGTGAGTAAGTGTGTGACTAGTGATCTTGACGTCTTGACCTGGGTGTATTTGCCTAGCGCCCGAATCAAATAATTGAATTTATTTATATGAATAAAAATGATTGTATTCAAACAGTAAAAGTTGTGTAAACTGTTTAGCAGTGTGCAGATTTAATGATTGCATATTTGTTAAATGCTTAAATGCTTGTTTAATAAAAATAACATAAGTTTAAAAAATGCTTTGAACAACTTAATTGTAAAAAGGTCTTAGAACAAGTGCTCAATTATATTGTAACAACAACAACATCATTTAAATTTTATGACCACTTATTTAGGATTTGGCTTTGATTCCAAATTAATAAACGAGCTTTAATATGAAGAAGCTGGCCATTTGTATTTTGCTAAACTTGAGGGCACTACTTAAATACAGTGGTTCTTAAAAGAATTTGAATGTAACTACAACAAGGTAGAAAAAACAGGTGTGAGCTAAGGTGCATCTCGGGAAAATAAAATGTAGGTAAGAAGCCTATATAGAGATTGCCCTGCAGGCTAGAGTCATGGTCTTGTAATGAACACAGGCAAATAAAGAAAGCAAGTGAAGAGAGATGAGCAGTGATAAATTGCTTTATCTACCTCTGGTGGTTCTCTGTTCTCTATTGGTCAGGACCGTCACAGGACAGATATAATTGGTTTATTTAAACACCTCAGTAACACTGCTGGGATAGGAATAATACACCAACCAAATGCTGTTACCAAATGGTAATACTATTAGGGTACTGATCATTAGAGAACAGAGTAAAGGGGACTAACACAGTATGCACTCTAGAACACAAACAGATGGACTTCAGTCTGGAATTGTAGAACTTCATGGTAAAAGAAACTGATAGAACGGACAAAAAGAAGGTGTGTTCAAACTTTTGTCTTGTACTGTATAATTATATATTTCCTGGTTGGGTGGTGCTGTGAAAGTGTGGTCACTGCAGTAGGACAGTAGGTTAAAGGTAGGGACCAGGGCAGAATAGGCATATTCTATGTGTTCATTATTCAGTTCTGTGTAGTTTTCCTGTGGAATGACAGGCTTCATTCACAGTCCAAAAGAATTTCTAATAGGTGAGTTGATGATACTAAAGGACAAATTCATGTGAAAGACTGTGTAAATGTTTTTGCCTCCGTAGCTGTTTAGTGACACAGTGGAGAGCAGTCTTGGATATTTTTGTGCATTTTTATATTTAATTAAATTAATTAAATAGTGCTGAATTGGGTTCATCTTTAGTGAATTTTGACAGGCAATAACTTTTTTTCAGACATCCCCATGAGATGTGTGAATCCATGAATCATTTTAAAAGCAGCCTTAAAACCTGTGTGCATGTGTGTGTGTGTGTGTGTGTGTGTGTGTGTGTGTGTGTGTGTGGCAGGTAAATAATAATGATAAAGGATACTCAGATTGCTACTCATCACTAGGACACCAAAAATGTTTGATGGTAATGCAGCTAGTACAGAATAGCAGATGTGTCCTATTAACACATTGTTGCCATTCCTAAAAGGATTGACTTTTTTCAGTTTCTTCCAGATAAGGTCTGTGGTAGTAGCAGTGTTGACGGAACATGGTTTTTAATGATGATAAATGCATACAGGGGCCAAAACACGTTTATGGTATGTCACTAAGATGTGAAAACATGGGCTCCAATCCGATTGCTTCCCCTAAAGTGTCACTTTGACACATTCCAGACAAGTCATTGTAAGTTATTTAAAAGTCAGCCACTAGTGACCCAGAAATCCATCATGTAGCAGCTGCTGATGAAAAGTTGATGCTTCATCATGTCAGGCTTCTAGTGTACTGAAGTCGAGAAAACAGCCAACCTGCTGACCGTAGAACAAGAACCCATCGGGAACCCCAGCTTCTGTAAACAAGAGATGTGTTGTATTTTGTGGAGTAGATCAAAATGAAAAACGTATTTGTTACTGAATGAGTATTTATAGAATTATTAAACATGTTAAACATTAATGGCTTGATTAGACAAAATGATTTTACTGACCTATGGTTTGATTTACTGAAGAAAAAAAAAAAAAAAAGCTAAATGAAATGACAATTTATGGCTTATTTAACTTAGATTCATTCATTCATTCATTCATTATCTTCCGCTTTATCCTATAAATTAGGGTCGCGGAGGGGTTCCCCATGCCCATCCTGGGGAGAACGTTTCGGGCGCTGGGAAGATAGACCCAGGACAGGGCGCCAATCTATCGCTGGGCACACACACAGACACAGACACTCACTCAGACACACTTTATATGGGGCAATTTGGAGAACTCAATTGACTTGATCCATGTTTTTGGACTGGAAACCGGAGAACCTGGAGGAAAACCCATGCGGACACGGGGAGAACATGGAAACTCCGCCCAGATGGGGATTCGAACCGGGAATCCCTACTGCTTAGAGACGAACGTGCTAACCATTAAGCCACCGTGCCGCCCTTTAACTTAGATGTTTTTTTTAAATAGTAAAAATCAATGAAACATGATTATGAATATTATAAAAACAGCACACAATTAAAAAAAAGTCTCACATTGTACTCTTCTTAAGGCTGTGCATTAGTGGTGTTCAATAATGTGTGTATATATTTACATAATTTATGCATCATCGTAACTGCCTATTCAAGTTCAAGTTCAGTGTTCAGAGCCTGAACTCCCAAAGTTCAATCCAAAGCAACAAAAAAAAGCTGCTATTCACAAGGAACATCAGTCACTGCATATCATGTGTCATTGCATTTGTATTGTTCCTGTAAATTACCTTGTACTGGGCATGCCAAAAGTAGATCTATCTATCTGATATCAGTCTTGCAGTCATTATTGTAGCTTGACAAAATGTACTATTGTGTATTTATTGCACTAAATGGCTTTTGTCACATAATGTTAATTTCCCTGTTAAATATTTATGTTAGTAGTTTTAATTATGTAGTAACTTTAAGCAGCCATTGTAAACTTATGGTCTGTATTTTGTAGTTTATGACCCCAGCTTGCGGATATTTATATTGTAGTAAAATGAAAAAAAAGATATGCTTATTTGGCTTATACCACTGGCAATATAATACAAAGTATTTGACCAATAATACTCTGTTGGCTGACATGCAACATTGAGATTTACATTACATTTACATTTGGTGATCTAGCAAACGCTTTTATCCAAAGTGACTTACTAGGTGAGCACAGGGTTAATCACAACATCCCTGGAGCAATGAGGGTTAAGGGTCTTGCTCAAGGACCCACATTGGCAACTTCAGTGGACCTGGGATTTGAACCCTCAACCTTCAGATTGATAGCCCAACACCCTAACCACTGAGCTACACGCCCCCGCGCAATTTAGGCTTCTTTCTTTGTTGGCCTAAATAAAAGCTCCACTACTAGTCTATAAATATCCACCTGGATTCAGGACAATGGCTGGTATCTAAAATAACAATGACAGGTTTTGCCTTAGTTATGGATCTAAAATTGTTTATATATTAGTTTATATATATAAACAGTAAAATAGTAAGACCTAAAATAGTTTAACAAGTGGAAAGGTCACATCCTTAAAAGCCCATATTTATTTGATTGTGGTTTAAATCTTGGCTGTGTCTGTATCTGTCAGTATTTAGGTCATCAGAGGTACAAGTTCATCCTTAAATGACATGGCGTAATGTTTAGAATAAGCTACACTCTGCTTGTCATGTGCACATAGTTGCTTTGCATCATTACTAAAGGCATTCAGTGGCTTATTTTTCCATCTAGTGCATCTCAAGAAGTGTGCGCCAACATTTCCTGATATCAATGATGCTTCACCTTGAGTAGCTTAAAATAGAATAATGTTCAGAGCTTGGAGAGAATGATGTCTCGATTCTTGGAAATATAATTACTCACAATATATATATACACACACACACACTCACACACACACACACACACACACACACACACACACTATTACACTGTTCCAAATCGTCTCAAAGTTGATATATGTATATATATATATATATATATATATATATATATATATATATATATATATATATATATATATATCCATCCGTTATCTTCCGCTTTATCCTATATTAGGGTTCCCCATGCCCATCCAGGGTAGAACGTAACGGGCGCTGGGCAGATACACCCAGGACAGGCGCCAATCTATCGCTGGGCACACACTCACTCAAACAGACATGCGCACAGACACACTCTATATGGGGCAATTTGGAGAACTTAATTTTCCTGATTCATGTTTTTGGACTGTGGGAGGAAACCGGGGAACCCGGAGGAAACCCACGTGGACATGGGTAGAACATGGAAACTCCACTCAGATGGGGATTCGAACCAGGAATCCCTAGTGCTGAGAGGTGAACGTGCAAACCACTAAGCCACCGCCCTATATATATATATATATATATATATATATATATATATATATATATATATATATATATATATACAGTATACACACACACACTATTACACAATCCCAAATGATCTCAAAGTTGATGAGAGCATTTTGATCTACTTTTGAAGATTGTTACTGACCACAATTACCACAACACATAGTATGATACATGAAAAATTAAAACATATGAATGTACAAACAATGTATATATATATATATATATATATTTTTTTTTAAATGATGCAATATTTAAATGCTCAGTGTATTGTGCTTAGTTTACAGTAAATATAGTAAATATAATAAAGCAAAATCATTCTGTATATGTGTGTGGAGGGGTAATGGAAATTTATAAGTACCCATAAATCTTAAGCCAGCAGCACATTTATTGTGATGGCTTAGGAACAGCAGACAAAAAAAATCACACATGAGCTCAAGTGCTGTGCTTAGTTCAAGCCTGACACACACACACACACACACACACACACACACAAGCAACACACACACACACAACACACAAAGGCAGTCTGTGAGATAAGGACAAAAGCCAGCTGGGTGAGAGGTCAGATGATTTCCCAAGCTAGATTTATTTATTGAATTCTGCCTAAATTCACTAACAATATACAGACGTTGGTTTAAAAGTTTACCTGCATTCTTCATTACTTTCTAGTACTTTGTTCTCAAATGGCCTTGCTTTTGCCATGATACTGAAAGTGACACTGACATGGTTTGTCTTAAAGAGTTTTGCACCAGTGAAATTCTGAAAGTATTTTGTAATTGTAAAAACTTACAACATACAAACTTATGATTATATATTAACTACACAATGTAGACAAAAGCATTTGGTAAACATAAACTGTCATTAAGTCCACTTGATACATGTGTGTAAAATCAAGAATTCACAATTTTATGCATTTTGGACATAATCCAACCTAGAACCTAGAAAGAATAAACAGAAACGCCTTTTCTCTTCCTAGAAGATGTTCCTAAAGAGTGAAAGAACTTGACTGGTCCCTACAGATCCCAGAATCCCTAGCGCTGAGAGGCGAACGTGCTAACCACTAAGCCACCGTGCCGCCTTATTATTATTATTATTATTATTATTATTATTATTATTATTATTATTATTATTAATGATAATAATATTATATAATACTACTACCAACATCAATTTTTCCCAAGGCAAACAGTAAGTAAAACTGTGCAATAAGGTAGTACCAGTCATTACTTCTATGCAATGAGGTGGAGCAAAAGAAAATAATATCTGAAAATTACAAAAATCTTTGTTAAAGGTGGCTCCATGGAGATCAGGGTGGGGAAATATGTTGGAAACAACCTTGTCGAAACCTGGCAAGGCACTGTTAGGGGAGTCCAGTGAACAATGGTATCGTCCTATGAGTGAAATTTGTTGACAAAAGTAGGATGCATTGTCAGTCACATTATTATACCCACCCAAGGCTGAACATCACACCAGCCGGAAAAAAGTACGAGAGGCTGTGGAAGTATCGGTTCACTGTGGCAAGGGGTGGAAAATTAAACAGCTCATACAGTTCTGGTTATCCTTACCATGAGTGTAGCTAAAGAATCAAAACAAAGGCAGGGCTCACCTTTAATTCTTCACTTGTTGGGGGAAAAATGGCGCACCTGCCAACGGCATTCTCGATGCACACAGAAACATGTGCATACACACGGCAACAATGGTGTTGGTAACTATTTTAAGAATGTCAACAACGAGATGAAAAACATGTCTAAACACCACAGACTGGCATTTAAAGCCAAGTGTTTACTTAAGTGCAAGCAGTGATTGATGAATTAGCTGTCACGTCTCGGGCCTAGGCCATACCCTTTGTATCATATGAGTCTATTTTTGACTCAGCAACATTGTTTTTTAATGTTGACTAAAGGAATCACCCATTTATGCCTCTGCATGTTGGCTTCTACTTAATGGCCACAAGCTCATTTTATAAAAACAAGGGATCCTCCTTTTTATGCAGAAAGAAGCAATGTTGTGTGCAGATAAAATAGAGTAATTATTTTAATATGAAGATAATTGCCAATTTTTTAAGCAATGTGAGCTACAACAAAAGAGCTATAAATACAATATAAATAAAATTATATTTCTACAACACAAAAGTACATACTATTTCAAACATTCCACCTCAAAGCTACCTGTCTAATCATATGACAAGGCAAACAGCATGACTAGCTGTCCACAATTCATCTGCAACATTCTGCTTTTTCTTTTTTACATCCTAAAAATTCTCCTCCAAGCTAGATTACCTCAAAACAAACAAGCATTTGCTATAGGACTATCATTTAAGAATTGGCATTTTAATCCTAACCCCTCAGAATGTACAATCAGCATTCCACTCTATACCACACAACCAGAGTACCATTAAATTATATTTTGGATACAGAGTTAAGTCACCCCACCCCACTAAGCTGTAAAGCTACTATCACCACCTTTATTCATTGGTTGTAATGTAAATGTAAAAACAGTTTGCTGGCTGGTTAACAGAATTTTTGTGGCTAACATTCCTACATTATCCAACAGCCATTCAAAGCATGCTACAACTAGGGTTGGGCCAATATTTTGAAAAGGCAGAATACTAAATTCACTGTCCTTCATTTTTTCCATTATGTGTTCGGTTACAATACATAAAAGTGCAAAGCATTTAGACTGAACTGTTTGAAACAGCACAAAGAAAAAACTAGAGGCATAGCCTACTTTTTATTGGTGTTATTATGCATTGTGCATATTTTGTTAGTAGTAATATTAGTATTAATGTAACACATGTAAGATAAATCTAATCTCCAGTCAATTTTAGGTACTTTCACAGGCACTTTATAACTAAAACCACATACAAAGGTTTGCTTGCTATAATAAATTTAAACAATGTAAACACACAATAAAGAAAAACAATATACCACTAGAATTAGAATTTATATAAATTTGGTGGTAAATGAGCACATTAAAATATCAATTTTGTATACTTGAAAAAATGTATTTATATACACTGTCTGGTTAAAAATGATCACTGCCTGGATTTAACTTTAATCTGGAACTATTCTATCAATGGATTATCTCTTTAATAATGGCATAAAATGTACTGTATTGTTTTCGACCAGCCCAAGCAAACTCATGTCACTCCACTATTCATTTCTCTCCATTGGCTTCCTGTAGCTGCTCGTATTCAGTACAAGTCACTAACTCTGGCCTACAGGAATATTTCTGGATCTGCCCCCTCTTACCTTCACTCTATCTTTTTAAAATACACTCCGGCTCATTTATTTCGCTCTAGTGATAATTTTCGCCTGGTGATTCCACCTCACCAAGGAGCTAATTCTCACTCCGTGGTGTTCACTAATGCAAAATGGTGGAACGATCTTCATAACTTTGGCCAGAAGGCAGGGTCAATTGACATTTTGAAGAAACAACTTAAGACGCATCTTTTTAACAAATACCTGTTGTAGAAAAAAGGGGTGGGGGTGCAGGATCAGATAACGTGTAGCTGTTTTTTTTCATAACTACTGACTTGTGTTGTTCTCATTTGTAAGTCGCTCTGGATAAAAGCGTCTGCTAAATGACTAAATGTAAATGTAAATAAAATGACAATGCCAGGATTCAGCAGGTCAGAATTCATCATTACATTGTGTAACGTGGATCAGGGAGTATAAGACTTCATTTTCACCCATTGATTGTCCACCACAGAGTCCAGACCTGAACCCCACTGAGAATCTGAGGATGTGTGATTTGCTGGAGAAGACATTGTGCAGTGTTCCAAATTTAAGGGGCTGTGGCCACTTCATTGAGGAAACCAATGCATTAGGTTGACTACTCACCCAAAAGCGCTTCTGACAAAGTTTTACTTTGTGTGCTTCAAGCTATTCTCATTTTTGCATGCACACTTGGGCCGGAGAAAGAAGGACTCCACCTTCCATTTCTGGTTTCTGTTGTGGTCTCTGGCACAAGTGGCTGGTTTAACATATTTATTTCATAATAGTCTCAGTTCTGAACATATTCTCTAGTTTTGCTCTTTTTTTGCATGACCTTCTGATGATTAGTAATGACTCAGCTGTAATGTGTCTCAGTGACTTAGCTAATGTGTAGCTTTGGGTATGTGTGATTGTGCTCTACTTCATAACCTTGTGCCCTCCTGCACTTCTTACCACACTGCTGCTGTCATCTTTGATCTACATGCTTGGGTTGTTCATGCAGCTTACAGATGAATGCTGCATGGTCTGGAGAAAAAGAATTTCACTCCATCTGTGTCGCCAGCCAGTGGGAAATGGATACTCCTGAAACAACATGAGTGGGTGACTGGATGTGTTTAAATATGCAGTGGAATAAATATTTACAAACTCTGGTTTAGCTGAAGGGACATTCCACTGTCTCATGTTACCATTCTTCCAACCAAAACACTAATATGCAAGCACAGCTTCATATTAGGTAGACAAGATGGCACAGACTCACATCTGTTTTTCACAGATGCCCTAGGGTTATTATAAGTGGTGCCATTTTGAAATGCAGACTGATGTCTTCGGAAAAGAAAATAGTACCTGAGTTCTGTATTGTTACTCTTGAAGAATTTGTGGTTTCCACTCAAAACCAAACAAAAGGATCTTTTGCAAATTATGTTGCTCTAACGTCTACCAGGTTATACATACTTCTAGTGACACCTGATTGCAATTCTAAACATAGATTCCAAGAATTCCTTTAGAATGCTTCTGATTTAATGTGAGGTTAGGAGCTAGTTTTAGCACTAGATTGATTTAGAACCATAATCAAAGCAACAGCAGGAAAAAAAAATGTTTTAGTGAGGAGGTAGCTGACCTAGCTAGGTATGAAGCTATCTTTCAAACACTGTGAATGGAAGTCAGAATGATAAATTAAAGGGTCCCATGACACAAAACCACATGTACTCTTAATTATAATATTTTGTCCTCTCATAAAATAAATTGTTCTTTTATCATAATAATATATTCTAAATGTCTTTGATATTACTTATTTTTAATTAATTTAATTGCAACTGTGTCTAAGTGGCAGGGTTTGTTAATATGTACAGTCATGGCCGAAAGTTTTGAGAATGACACAAATATTATATTTTCAAATGATCTGCTGCCCTCTTGTTTTTATGTGTGTTTGTCAGATGTTTTTATCACATACAGAAATATAATTGCCATCATATTATGAGTAAAAAAAGCTTTTATTGACAGTTAGAATGAGTTAATGCAGCAAGTCAATAGTTGCAGTGTTGATCCTTCTTCTTCAGGACCTCTGCAAGTCTCTCTGGCATGCTCTCAATCAACTTCTGGACCAAATGCTGACTGATAGCAGTCCATTCTTGCACAATCAATGCTTGCATTTTGTCAGAATGTGTAGGTTTTTGTTTGTCCACCTGTCTCTTGATGATTGACCACGAGGTTCTTAATGGGATTAAGATCTGAGGGGTTTCCAGGCCATGGACCCAAAGTCTCTATGTTTTGTTCCCTGAGCCATGTAGTTATTACCTTTGCTTTATGGCAAGGTGCTCCATCATGCTGGAAAAGGCATTGTTGATCACCAAACAGCTCTTGGTTGGTTGGGAGAAGTTGCTCACGGAGGACATTCTGGTACTATTCTTTATTCATGGCTGTGTTTTTAGGCAAGACTGTGAGAGAGCCGATTCCCTTGGAGAAGCAACCCCACACATGAATGGTTTCAGGATGCTTTACAATTGGCATGAGACAAGACTGGGGGTAGCGCTCACCTCGTCTTCTCCGAATAAGGTGTTTTCCAGATGTCCCAAACAATAGGAAAAGGGATTCATCAGAGAAAATAACTCTACCCCAGTCCTCAGCAGTCCACTCCCTGTACCTTTTGCAGAATATCAGTCTGTCTCTAATGTTTTTTTCTGAAGAGAAGTGGTTTCTTTGCTGCCCTCCTTGAGACCAGGCCTTGCTCCAAGAGTCTCCGCCTCACAATGCGTGCAGATGCACTCACACCTGCCTGCTGCCATTCCTGAGCAAGCTCTGCACTGCTGGTAGCCCGATCCTGCAGCTGAAACACTTTTAAGAGACGGTCCTGGCGCTTGCTGGTCTTTCTTGTGCGCCCTGGAGCCTTTTTGGCAACAATGGAACCTCTCTCCTTGAAGTTCTTGATGATGCGATAGATTGTTGACTGAGGTGCAATCTTTCTAGCTGCGATACTCTTCCCTGTTAGGCCATTTTTGTGCAGTACAATGATAACTGCACGTGTTTCTTTAGAGATACCCATGGTTAACAGAAGAGAAACAATGATGCCAAGCACCAGCCTTCTTTTAAAGTGTCCAGTGGTGTCATTCTCACATTCTCATGACAGATTAATCTCCAGGCCTGTCCTCATCAACACCCATACCTGTGTTAATGGAGCAATCACTGAAACGCAGGCAGGGCTACAATAAAGTGTTTTGGGGGATAAAGTTCATTTTCTAGGCAAATATTGACTTTGCAATTAATTGCTGTTAAGCTGATCACTCTTTATAACATTCGGGAGTATATGCAAATTGCCATTATAAAAACTGAAGCAGTAGACTTTGTAAAAATTAATATTTGGAGCATTCTCAAAACTTTTGGCCATGACTGTACTGTACATGTAAAGCAAATATCAGAAGGACAATGGAATTATTAGCCACTATTAGCTCTGTTAATTAAGGAATATAAAAGTACTCTAAAAGAGAAAAAAAGACCACAAAAAAAACAAAACACAAGGCATAAAGCCTGACGTGGGAGACAGAGCATTACTGGGCTAAAGTAGACACCAAAAGTTCAATGATTCAGCATAACAAGTCATTAAAAATTTTCCTGTGAGGTACTCAGTGAACTGAATTAAACAAACCATCCAAGGTAAAGGAAACAATAAATAAATAAATCTTGCATTTGGCAGTAAAACAACTTGGACATTTCCAGACAGCGGTAGACAGGATGTCGCATAGATGTGTTACCTTGTTTATTAAATGCAGTGTTGTTGATGGCTGTGTTTTGGATGGTAAATATTGTTCTTATACTTAATAGGCTCTTTTACCTACTTAATTTGAGATGGTTGGCAAGTAATGTAAAAATCCTATAAACACTCTTAATATTGAACTGCACTTTACCTTCCATTGCATAGCCATTAGTAACATTTCATTAATGCATAAGGAATTGAACCTGCAAGGTGTAAATGACTAGCAGAAATAAAATAACCTTTAACACAATAATATGTTTTGAAAACACATAACCATGTCACTGTTACGATATCTTAGAGTTTATTATTTGTAAATTAGTTTTACATATCAATTTCATAGGCAATTTGACAAAAATAATCAAGTTACTTTAAGACAGTGGATTCCAAAGTGTGTGTAGAGGGCTGGTTAATAAGCATGTGGATATGCAAAAGGAGTGTACCAAAGCAAATATTACATTATATTACTTAAAAAAATATTTTACCATAAAGTCAATATTGAGAAAATATGCTGAAAGCAATGAAAGTGTTTGAATAAAAACATTTATAATTTCACGATTAATTATACTATAAAGGGAAAGTAAAGCTGACATTATTTAATAAAATATTATATAAACAAGCATAAAATAATACCAGGCAGTAACAATGAAAAACCAATTATCTGAAAAGATTATAAACAAAAACCTAAACAAACAAACTGTGGTTGACTAATGCAAAGTTATATAAAAATACTTTAGAATAGAAAAAAAACATTAATAGAAATAAAATAGAAAAAAACATTAAAACATTATTCTTAAAGGGTAAAAGTATTTTAAGAAACAGGAAACTGTGGAACAAACCTTACCCATCCATCCATCCATTATCATCCGCTTTATCCTATATTAGGGTCACAGGAGGGTTCCCCATGCCCCCGTTCCAGGGGAAAACGTTTCGGGCGCTGGGCAGATACACCCAGGACAGGAAGCCGATCTATCACTGGGCACACACTCACACACACATACACACTCTATTTGGAGTTATCAATTGACTTGATCCATGTTTTTGGACTGTGAGAGGAAACCATAGAACCCAGGGGAAACCCACATGGACACGGGGAGAACATGGAACTCCACCCAGATGGGGATTCAAACCAGGAATCCCTAGTGCTGAGAGGCCAACGTGCTAACCACTAAGCCACCGTGCCGCCCCCAAACCTTACCCACACAAAGTAATAAAGAGTCATCAATTGGTTCTCTAAAGGAGTCAGTTTGGAGTTGGTTTACTGAGTCATTTCATCACAGTGAATTGAAACTACACAAGACAACATTTAGGAAATATATAACTGGGTGGAAAGACAATAAGAATAGCAGGGACACAATGGTCCAAAACCTACATATAAAGATATAAGAAAGACCAGAGCTAGAAAACAGGGTTTGACTTGAATAGAGAACCTAAAGCTTCAAGGATCAATCTTGACAAAGACAATCAATCGCAAAGCAGAAAAAAACATAAACAGGTGAACAACATGAGCCATGGCCAAACTATTTAGAACATACAGGTCAACCTAATTAATATATAAATGACGCTCTTCTAACAATATATCTCCAATATTACATTTGCATTCACATTTAGCATATACAAATGAAAAGCTATGACGTACAACAGGGGGTCTAAATCCATGGGGAAATATGGGAGTTACCGGGGGTAAGAACAGATCCAAGAAAAGTTTTAATTGGGGTCCAAAAGGCACAAATGTCATTTGTATATGTACATTATAACATTATAAAAACATTATAGTTTTATTTCTTATGCATAACACAGCATCTCATAAACATGGATGCCATATAATGAATAATAAAATCGAATCTTAAACAGATACAACAGTTTTAGTCTGGTTGATGTTTTTAGGGCAGGAACTGGAAAGGAAAACTGTTCAGGGATAAAAAAGAAATAGATAAAGCCAGACATAGGGCAGCACAAAACAAAAATGTTGTCATCACCATCCAACTTAAAACTGCGGTTAAGATTCAATATGGCAATGACCCTAAGCACACTGCCAAAACTGTACAACAGCGGTTCAAAACCAAGAATCTCTGGGACTTGGGATGGGAAAGTCAAAACCCAGACCTCAATCCGATTAAGAACTTGTGGAAAGACTTGAAAATTGCTGTTCACGGTCTTCTCAAATTTGACAGAGCTTAATGAATTTTGGCACGAAATACTGGGAAACTATCAAGACTCAAACATGCAAAGCTAATAGAGACATATTCCAGACATGCAACAGTAAATGTTGTCCAATGTGGTTCAACCATAGATTGACCGAGTTGGTAAAAAAAGATTTTTGCAGAAAGTTTATTATAATCTAAAATAATACTTATTTATTTCTTTTTATGATAGCTAGTTTATATTTTTAAACTGTGCAATAAGGATTTTAAAGAACCATGGTTAAATATACATATAAGACATTGATTTATTCAGTATCTTCCACTTAGATCTCTATTAGGGTTGTGGGAGGATTCCCTATGTCCATCCCACAATCCATCGCTGGGCACACACATAAACACTGACTTACTAACACACAGACGTTATAGGGGCAATTTAGAGAAGCCGATTCACTTTAAATCCATGTTTTTTGACTGTGGGAGGAAACCGGTGAACCCGGAGGAAACCAAAACAGACACAAGGAGAACATGGAAACTCTACCCAGATAGGAATTTGATCCTGGATCCCTAGAGCTGATAGGTGAATGTGCCAACCACTAAGCCACCATGCCACCCTACATATAAAAAAATTAATAATTTTACTTGTTAAATGTTTATTTTAATTAGTACAGATGTACAGTATTTCAAAGCTCACAGGGCAAAAAAATAATAAAATAGTTGCCAGTCCATCACAAAAACACTAACACATTCAGACACACATATACAGTTAAAGCAATTTCCCTCAATCCATTATCTTCCGCTTTATTCTATATTAAGGTTCTAAAATGCTAAAAGCAATTTATAATATCAATATAATAAAAGCAATAGGCGGCACGGTGGCTTAGTGGTTAGATCGTTCGCCTCTCAGCACTAGGGATTCCGGGTTCGAATCCCCATCTGGGTGGAGTTTCCATGTTCTCCCCGTGTACGCGTGGGTTTCCTCCGGGTTCTCCAGTTTCCTCCCACAGTCCAAAAACATGTATCGTCAATTAAGTTTTCCAAATTGCCCCATATAGAGTGTGTATGTATGCGTGAGTGTGTGCCCAGCGATAGATTGGCGCCCTGTCCTGGGTGTATCTGCCCAGCGCCCGAGACGCTCCCCTGGATGGGCATGGGGAACCCCCACGCGACCCTAATATAGGATAAAGTGGAAGATAATGAATGAATGAATAAAAGCAATATTTATAATATAAGAATGTGATGATTTCCTAAGACGACCCATGTAGATAGAAGGAGAATAAGAATGAAGAAAGAAGAAGCTGCTTTGTGACAATGTTTTATTGTAAAAAGCACTATATACATGAACTACTTGAAACTACTTACTTGATCATTTTAAATCTAAACATTCAGTTCTTGTCTTATCTAAAGTTCTTCTCGTTTAATGAAACTCTATACTGGTCAAGTTGATCTTATGTATCTTACCATTACTGATCAAAAGGTTAATGAAGGTGAAGATGCCAGTATTGTTTTTTGTGGTTTGTGTGTTATTGGTGACTTTTCACACAACACAAAACAAAGATTGCTTCCATACTTTGGTTCCTCAAACTGTCTACTCAAATCACTTTCTCTTTATATTGAATGAGATCAGTCATTGTCGGTAGCCAAAATAAATACACAGACTTTTAAACATGACAGAAGATTTATTTGTATCTGGAAAAGTTTATTATTTCAAAAAGAAAAAGTCGGTAGTCGGTATTTAATTCCAAAGGCCTTTTGGCTCATGACATGGTGTTTCTCAAAATCTCAAATCATTGTCATGTGAACATATCTGCAGCCAAGTTCCTGTCTTTCTATAACTACACAGACAAGTAGACCTACTGAAAGTAAAGTGTTTTTTTATTAGTAATATGTTTATTTTTTTTATTTCATTCATTTATAATAATTTATTATTTAGGTTAACATTTACTAAACCAATTAATCTCAGATGTAGGTGAATGCTGTTTTATCTTTAAGGTTATGAATCCTATGAATCGCCAACAGCCCTGAACCAGGACTAAAAGGACATTTGACTTGAACCTGCAACACTGCACTGCAATATTTGCACAAAAAGCACAACCCACTTTATAATTCCATTGCACATTGTAAATACATAGTTAAATTTTATTTTATCTTTATTCTTATCTTACTCTATCCTATTTTTCTTATTCTTATCCTTTTAAACAAATTTTATTTTCTGTGGAGAGGTCAAAAAAGAATTTCACTGCTGGCTGTACCATGTATAACCACGTATGTGACCAATAAACCTGATTCTGATTCTGATTCCTTATATTTTGGTAAACTATGTCATTTATCTTCTATATTGTTTATCTTCTGCACACATGGAATATTAGCAGAATGTTATTGACAGATGAATACATTGCTAATGTTTACATTACATACTCTGCTTAGACTTTCAAATTCCTTTAAAAAATGTTGTGGTGTAGTTAAATTTCAAGCTTAACAACCAGCATCTTAAATAACATATGTACAGTATGTGATAGCATGGGATGTGTGATGGTTACAAGAGATCATATTACCAAATAAATGGGTTCTTATATACACAGTAAATGTTTTGTCTATAGTTTACTCTAATTTAATTGAATATATCTATGCAAATACTCACTGCTCAATTTACAGAATCATACAGCAAAGTTTAATAAATAATTGAAAAATGGCTGCCATGTGCCTATAAAGCAGAGATCAAGTTGGTCCCAGCAGGTCTACGACAGTGACTGGAATACTGGTCATCCCAAAATGCCAGGCAGTTAAAAGAAGTGTTTTACGAGCTGAGAGGGCTGACTCGGCCTGAGAAACACTTGGGCACTCTTTTCTTGGAGCTGTCACTGTTGCTTTGTGACCTTATTAACAGCAAACATTACTCTCCCAGATTACAAAAAAAGAAATTCTTACACCTCAAATAATATTCAATGATAAATACTTGTTCTAATCATTAATATATTTACATTTCCTCTTTTAGCAGACACTTTTATCCAAAGCGATTTACAAATGAGAACACCGCAAGTCTGTATTTAAGGAAGAACCCAGCTACACTAGAATTATCAAAACGTGATCATTAACGAATCCTACACCCCACCCATTTGTTTGTTTGTGAAAGAGATGTGTTTTTAGTTGTTTTTTAAAGATGCCAAGTGTCAAATATATAGTAAAAACATTTACTTTAATGCTTACCAGAGTAGATCTAAATAGATTTCAAGAGCTGCAGTCTTAGTAAATTTATTTTCTGCATTAGATTCCAGGCATGGTTGCAGGAAATAAGGAGGCTCAAGGGCAGGCTGATTAGCCCTGCAGGCATTAGTGGATTATGACATGACTGATGAGTCGGCTGAGAGGTGGCACTGCGCCTGTGTACCATTGATAGCCAGAGCTCGTGCGCTGCTAATCGCGGCATGCCAGGTGCAAGGCAACTCTGAGCTCGGGTGAAGGGTAATTTATGAGGAATTGCAAGCAGGCCAAGTCCATCACAGAGAATCATGTTTGCGTGTGAAAAACACACATGCTCAAATACTGCTGTCTAGATTACTTCAGTCATCCATCATCTCTTGAGAAGTTATGATGAATTGAAGTTTTAAATGTTAAGATCTCAGTTGATTGCAAAACATATGGGTCATCCATAACCTGGGCAAAAATGTACAGGAGCAGTCAAAAGCACATGCTCTTGTGCCATTATCTTTTTTCTCCACTTACCATAAAGAAGGACTTTGTAGTTTTACAATTACAGACTGTAGTTGGTTAGTTGGTAATCTGTTTGTTGTATATTCTCTATTGGTAAGGACTATCACAGAACAGGTATAATTTGGGTGGTGGATTGTTTATTGTCAGTTCTGCAGTGACACTGATGCAGTGAGGGCGTTTTAGTGCAGCAGTGCTACTGTAGTTTTATTTAAACACCTCAGTCACACTGTTAGGGTAGGAATAATGCATCAAACGAAAAAAATTCCTGCTCTGTGGGGGTACTAGTGGGGTCCTGACCATAAGAGAACAGAGTAAAGGATACTAACACAGTATGTACTGTAGTCCACAAATAGATGGATGACAGTCTGGAATTGTAGAACTAAAGTCCAGCTTTATAGTAAGTGGAACTGATAACATGGACAATAAGTGGAGCTGAAAGGAATGCATCCAAACATTTAACTGATACTGACTTTTTTCTGTGGATTATTGGTGTATTTTAGATATAATTTTATAATTTGGCATAGAAGGGGTTGCTATTTGCGTATTTTAAGACCGTCAACAGAGGTAGATTATAAGGTTTGATGTTGTGTAAAGATTTTTCTGAAATACCCTACCCAGTAAAGAACTTACATGGCTATGTACTGTAATACATGGACAAGTAAAAAAAAAGAAAGAAAGAAAAAAAAAACATTAAATGGTTCTCTGATTAACAAAGTTAGATGAGATTTAATGTAACGTACATTTAAGTACAGTTCATTTTCTTTTTGTTAATGTGATGCTGTCATGGTGTAAAACACTTCTTGTGGGTGTTTCTGAGAAGTGTTTTTTAATAGTGCTTTCTTTTGTTCCATAGCTGTGTTGAGTTCAGACTGAATCTCAAAGTGAAACCCAGCAACATGACTGGTATAAATTTAAATTATTGTCTGCTGGGTTTTTAAGATACTTGGGCTCAGGACTTTTGGCAGACACAGTGTGTGAACACTAAATCCCTTTTGTGTTCACCCATATGCTAATCATTTAGCTGAAGTTATGGTGGCCTGTCAGATTAGCTGTACATCATAATGGTACTTTTGAAATACTTGCCTGTAAATGATCATACTTGTGACAATCCATAAAACCTTCCTTTTTATTATGCTTCACAAAATGTCAAAATGAAATCATGCATTAATATCCACACAATCCTTACTTGAGACATTTGACATGACTAGGTTTTTCTAGTTTTTAATGCTTCTTTCTATCCTTCCTTGTGTTGTAGGGTTCCGACACCCCCTTACCTGACTTTTCTCTTCTAACATCGAGGTCAGAGGCAATTCCTTCATCCATCTTCTCTGAATAAGTTCAGAACCCAGCCCACATCATGTCTTTTGTTGCAGAAACATGAGGTAATCCTGGGGCCAGCTATCTGCAACAGTGTGATACAAGCCTGAACAAATGGGGCCAAAAACCCTTACATGCATGAAATCTAGATAGAAGAACAAGTTAAAACAGGGAGTTGTACAAGGTATTGAGTATGCACATAAAAGTAATAAAGAGAATAAACTGTAAGATACATGAAGTAGTATTATGTGTATAAATAGTGATTCTAAAGATAATAATATACATAATTGACTTATAATTAGCTTTTGCTTGTCTCTTACATAATAATTTTACTTTGATTTACTACTACAACGAATTACACATAATACACATAACAATCAGGAGTACAATCATAACAAGTGTTCCACTGCTTTAAACTGTTGCTAAAGTGTCACGAATTCTGCACATCTGGCAGATTAACAATCAATCAATAATACATTTTTGCCCAAAAACATCCTAGCCCAAATAAATGAACGATAATTGAATATGAAAATTGCCTCAGGTGTGAATATATTTGGATAATCCTTATTTTTTACGCAAACAAATGCAGTGTTATTACTTCAGTTATTTTAAATTACATAATATTTATTCGGTATTTAAAATGTAAAATGATCATAGATACAGAGCATAATTTGATAGTTACACTTATAGTTTTTAAGAGTATAATAAATCCACTCAAGCCTTGGCTGGAAACAGCTGCCACACTTTTTTGTTGTTGTAATATTCCTCTAAAACTGTTAATTACCAGGATGACTTTTAGTAGTCTGGCTTACATTATGTAATAGTTTGTACTAGACATTACTGTCTTGCTATTTACTCTAAATATTTCCCAAACAGACGGCCACTACTCTGACCGACTCCTTCACTATGGGTGTAATATCTGTGACTTTTTTCCCAAAATTTTGCTGGCACAATTGTGTTTTATTATTATTATTATTATTATTATTATTATTATTATTATTATTATTATTATTATATGCAACCTTGCCAATTAAAGTGTTGCATCTATAATTCCAAGAAATATATTATCATCTTTCTTTTTTACAATGTTTTAAATGTGTACATACAGAAACGCTGAAGTTTTTTTTGGTGACATATATAAATAACAATTAAATACTACTATGGGCATCAAAAATAGGACAGTGCTGTGGCACAAATCCAAGGACTCAGATTTGGCACTGTACCCATGTTTTTAGTGTTGGATTTCTCTACAATATCTGACAGTCCAAAAGCCTGTCGCTAAGACCACAGTCAATGCCCTGGGTGTGTTTCTGGCATGCACACAGTGAATTCAGTATGGCCCCTGTACACTTTGTGACCCTCTTCAGAATGACACTGCTACTGATGTTGACAGAATCAATGTACTTTTCTATTATTATTATACTAGTGAAGTGGAATGTGTGTTTGTCGCTACTGGGCGTGACATATTTCTAAGAGAGTCAGTGTACTGTGAAGCATATTGAACATGAAGTATTTGTCCTGTCATATAAAAACTTGTAAAAGTACACCGCTTGGCTTAAAAAAGAAAAGGAAAAAAAAGTTTGCATTTTGCATGCTTGAGTATTTTGTTGGATCTCCTTTAGTTTTGACAATGGCACACATTTACTATGCCATTATTTCCACAAACTTAAGCAAAGTCACAACATTTACTTTCATCAAACTTTTTACCATTTAATTAACTTTTGCCTAATTTATTGGCAATGATGTCAAACCAATTTGTAAAGTCATTTCCAGAACATCCTAAAGAATTTCAAAGGGTATGTTCTCAGTGGGGCGGCACGGTGGCTTAGTGGTTAGCACGTTCGCCTCTCAGCGCTAGGGATTCCTGGTTCGAATCCCCATCTGGGTGGAGTTTCCATGTTCTGCGTGGGTTTCCTCCGGGTTCTCCGGTTTCCTCCCACAGTCCAAAAACATGGATCAAGTTAATTGAATTCTCAAAAATTGCCCCATATAGAGTGAGTGTGTGAGTGAGTGTGTGCCCAGCGATGGATTGGCGCCCTGTCCTGGGTCTATCTGCCCAGCACCCGAGACGTTCTCCCCTGGATGGGCATGGGGAACCCCACCGCGACCCTAATAGAGGATAAGCGGGAGATAATGAATGAATGAATAAATGAATGTTCTCTGTGGTAGATAAATCAACTGTACAAAATAATAAATTCTTGTGCTGCTTAAATCTTGTACAATTTGGGCCTGATGACCAATGCTGTCATAAAATATGCAGTGCTATTAGAGAAAAACTAAAACATTAATGAGTTAACTTTATTATTCAGTACATTTAGGTTCTCAGTTGTCATGATTTTACTGATTTAAATGTATTGACTTCAATTTAGAACTGGCCAATTACTTCAGATCATAATACTCATAAGCTCTTTTTTTAGTCAAACAGCAAAAATGTCACAGATGTGATCCAAGATCCAAAGGATAATGCTGTGGGCTACTTTTTCTATTTTGATAAATGCTTTGTTTTTATTAAATCACTTTTGCCTCCTAATCCTCTTTACAGATTATGCCCAACATTGTCATAAAGTAACAGAGGTGGATTTTAACTATGGCATCTGTAACTCTTTTTGATTTCTACTTCATTGTTGAGGTGTAAATGCAGATCACTGCCAGGCAGGCTGTCTCCTGTGACCTGGCACCACTTACTGTGTAGCTGGAGGGTGCGTTATAACTGGCTTTTGCTTGCTTTACATCACCTCATCCTGACAGGTGCAGAGTAGCTAAACTCCTCAAGTTTAAACCTGTCTTCAAGCAGAAATATATACTTCTAAAAGTCTAGAATTGTCAACGTTTCAGATTTACATTCAATTCTATCTCTGTGTTGGTTACAGGTTTCCTTCAGCATGTGTATGAGTATGGAGCTGTTGTTCCAGTAACATCCTACAAATGCTGACGTGTCATTTCTCTTGCTGCCAACTGATCATCTCCTGATGTGTGTGGTCAAACACTACAGGCGTGAAAATGGTCCCTCCACTATTTTTGCTGTGACGTGAATCTTCCAATTTTTTAGTCCAACTCTTATCTGAAAATATCCTATAATTTATGCTTATGGAATGGAACCATGAATTAAGTGGGTAAAGAATAACAAAACAAGTTTTCCAATGCAATGTTGAGCCTTTCATGTCAACTCTGGGTCCTGGCACTAGTAGGACCCAACCACATGCCCAAGGCGCCAGTTGATAGATGGACAAGTGGTTTTGGTTTCATTCATCTGGACTGTCAAGACTGCATTCTGGTCTTATGGGTCCAGATGTGATCTCGTCATGAGAATGCACATCTGGAGAGAGTCTGTGTTAAAGTTGGTGATCAGTTCTGGCAAAAATTAGCAGATTTTATTCCATTGACTTTCTAAATCCTACCCATAGATTAAAGTATAAAAAAAACTTTAATCCATTAAACAAGCAAAACAACATTATAGACCAAAATGAATAAGACAAAAACAGATTTTTTTTCATAGTAGATAAAGTATAGCCAAAAGTATGTCAACACTGACCAATACACATTATAGTTATAATTCTTGGTTCCAATATCATTTACATTTATTGAAATGTGTGATGAAAATGCTTTCCACAAATGTGTGTTATTTACGTACTCGATGCTGCAATCTCTTTCCACACTGTATGCCTCACCCCGCTTATTGAACCACCTCACCACTTTAAGCATTGTCCATTCCTCTACACCCCTGCCATATCCATCTTTACTGTTTTCAGAAAACGTTACTGTATTTTATACACATTGTTTTGTTTTTGTTCTGATCATTTTCGGTCATTGACAATAGCACCTGGTTAAGTAGGTGCCATCTGAGGCTTTAATGAGACATTATGACGTGTTTCATGATTAATATTTCTTCTATAATCTGTTGAGGTTGATTCATTGCATGTTGTTGCAGTATTTATATCTTTCTCATGAGATGGATGAGATTGAGGAGTAAGCTGCGTTACTATAAAACGAGAAACTAACCAAAATTAAACTAAGACAACTAAAAAGAGCTGGATACTGTGGAGTGTCCAGGACAAGGTAGGATATAAAATAAACCAAATATATTTAATACATTTTGTTAATAATAAAAAAAAAACAGTGCAACAAATCTAAATAGGTCGATGCAAAGAGGATACAGGTCCAAACTAAAAAAACTTATATGAAGGACAAACAGGACAATAACAACAATACAGAGCTGAACAGAGTAATAAGAAATAGTTAAACAGGATATTGGCCCAAAGAAAATGGAGGTAGCTGCAAGAATGAAGATAAAAAAATATCTAAGAACTCCAGAGTGAAGAAGCAAACAGCAGGATGATATAAAATTTGGGACCAATAACAACAAAGAAGAGAAAATGAACTAAAACAAACCAGCTGTCGTGAGTGACTCTCAGGGTTGTGTTTTTAATTGTTTTGTGTTTCTCTTGACTGAACTGCAAAAACTTTAATAAATAGAAAAACTTCTTGTTATAAATTTCAGTGTATTTAAATGATATATTATGGTGTTAAAAATTCTAAAAAATAATTGTACTTTCAAAAAAGACTAGGATGTATTCATATGTTAAATAAAGGAACAAAGTGGATTCCAATAACTTTTTTTGTTTATTTCTCGATGGTGCCAATATTTGTAAAGGTGCCTGTCACTGCCAATTTTGTTTTATTTCAGTAGTCAAGAGCAAAGACCACACACAGCTGTAATTATTCAGTTTAACCGCATGCCAAAAGAGAGCACAATGTAGGGTGGTTTAACAAGTGTGATTCAATAGGAGTTTATGCTTTGCTATCCATGCTCATGCACATTGTAAAGACAGGCTTCATTTCTGTCACATAACGTTAACATGTAAAGGGATTTTGAATTTAGCTGTGTTCCAGACTACGCAGATTACATGCTAAAACATTGTGCAATCTAGATTGGGATGGCATTAATCAGTGTAACTATAAAGAGTTTTTTGGATTGACATGTCCACTTCCTTTGTCCTTACACATATTTCTTATAACCAGATTCTGATTAACTTCACAAAGCTTAAATGTATCTCACTGTTCCAAAATGTAAAGCTAACCAGTACCAATTGTCTTTAAACTGACAGACAACACTCACATTTTACACATTTTAACACAAAGTAGTAAACCATGGCCCATCCTTGCTAGAAAAGTCTGAACCTTCCATTCATGCACCACATATACTGAAACTTGATGGCCTTACCAATTAGCAGTTAAACCTCTCATATGTGAAATGTTTTTTTGTCCTATTTTAACTTTGTTTGTTTGTTGTTGTTTAACTTTTTTTGAGTGTGTTTATTTATTTCTCTATATTCACTTAATAAAATTATTTTTATGTTTAAATAATTTAAAATGATTTAATCTTGAATAAAAACAGAAATAATGCATTTTAGAAAGTCTTCTCATGTTTGTGGAAATAGGATGCATTTAGTTGGGATGTCCGGGTATACGCCCTTTTTGCCTCTTCTTTGAAGTTGTATAGTCAACATAGTACACTCTTTTTTATGTATATGACAATATTCACTTATTTTAATAAAAATTTTATGGTTCTAAATGTAATATTGATTGTGATAGTAAAGTAAGTTTATCTTTGTTTTGTACTTATTTATGTAGAGGATGTTTTTTCATCGTGTTCCTTTTAAAACCTTGCCAGACAACATTTGTAATGATGCCCAAAGGCTACATCTTAAAACAATGCTGTGCTCTAATATACTTTTCAGCCTTTTCTCTAAGAATTAAATCAAATTGGGGTAGTGGTCTCTTTAATAGATGTTCTTTGGATCACGACTGGCATGATGGGCACTCAGCACCCCATCTCACTGTCAGCACTGACTCTGTTTGCTTTGGATACAGCTGTTATTGAATGCAGTCCATTCTCCACCCCCCAAAAGACTGACTTTTCTTTATAATTAGTGACAGTGAAGAATGTTCTTTGGCATGAGCACAAGCCCTTGTTTTGAAAGAGTAAAGTTAAAAAGTAGCACAAAGATAAAAAAAAAAAGATATTAACAATATCTGTAAAATTTTCATCTGCTTACTTTTATCAAGTTTACTCAACTTCTGCAGCCAGTGCATTGCAGTGCACAAAAGTAGTCCATTTTATATGCAATCTTGTGATTAATGAAAAGATGAATATACTGCATACATGTGAATAGCGAATAAAAACATACAATTTGTCAAAAAAATGAAATATGGCTCATGTATTTCCTCTACAAGGATGCTAGACATTACTGATGATACAGTTTTAACACAGACTTAGATTGCCCGAGTATAATATGGTCATTTGGCCTGTTTAATCCATAGTTAGTGGTTGTGTTAGACTATGGGGCAGAGTGTGCTAGCCAGTTTTGTGGTAGCTCTGGGTGGAGAATGTAAGTTGCACTCAGACTGGGCATCAGTGCGGATCAGGCAAAACACACACACACACACACACACACACACACACACACACACACACACACCCACACACACTCCTGCACTTCCGTATAATAGACGCTGTACACTAGCCAGAGGAATGCAAGATTTTTTTTGTATTATATGATTGCAGCTTCACTTGTCAGCACAAAATTCCACATCCTTTTTTATGGCTTTGACCAGTCCTTAATTTAGCATTTATTTACAGTGACTCTCGTCAAAGATCTGCCAGAATTCCAACCATGGCACACTCCAGGAGGACCTCTGCCAACGGGGATTTTTCTGAAAGACTCGGGGTTAAGACAACATTATGCATTTAAATAGAAAAGACTCTTCTAAAGCCTTTTCTAAAAATATTTTAAAAGCTCCAAAATTAATCATTTTATTTTTATTATACATGGCACCTCAGTGAAATATTAATTCCTAATTCCATTCCTTTTATACCTCATCCTGTCAAAATTTTGATCCAAAAGGAAAAATAAAGGCTTTAGTTTTTTCAAATAGCTCATAGAAAACAGACTTTTCAGGTCATTGCATGTTTATGGTATTCATTTTAATTATTGTTATTCATGTCAGAATATAGCCAGTTTAAATCAAATTGCTGAAAAATTTGGATACAATTCAATATTCACTAAGCTTCCTCTATTAGAACATCTGTTATAACATAATTAGCATGATTTGCACTGAACCCTACGTATTTTGATGGAATTGGGAAGCAGTTGCTCAAGTCCTTCCGCACATTTTTTTTTTTTTTGTTTTTAGCCTAACTGAAAACATTACAAAAAAAAAACATGTACTATTGTCAAGCTAAAGTGAATTCGGATTTCATTTCCTAAGGCTGTTGCAGTTTTTTTTTTAAAGCGGCCCTCGAAAGGATATAATCAGCAGAATGTCTTTGCTAAACTGTATCGATATCAGTCATCAGCAGATCGAATTTTCCTGAGCCCTGTGCTAGTGTTTCTTAGACTAAGCTTCTCACTTCTGTTTGGATGGGTGTGGGTGAAAAGGCCAGACCAGCTTGCTGATGGTTGATTTAAGCCAGAGATGAGCTGCCGCCCATATCTCTTTTCAGGAACAACTGAGGCTAAACCATGTCCAGGTCAGAGGGCATCTGCTGCTGGGAGCTTGGCCTCCTGTTTGGGAAAACGCCTTTTATGAGCAAGTCACAGGATGGGCAGTGTGGGTTCATACAAACAGGCAACACCTCATATATACCTCTCCTGGGGACCCTTAATGCTGTATGTTATCAAAGGCCAACATCTGACAGTCTAAAAGGCTTGGCCTATTAAATAAACATAGAAAATTTTCTCGGCTGTAAGTGTTGAAAAGTTTTTAAAAAAAACTTTTGCTAAAAACTATTGCCCACTAGCACTCAAAAAGATGATGTCAGGCTTCTAGAGTAGGCACATTAAAATTGCATAGTGAAGTCTGGTTAAGTGAGCTACACATATTCTAGCAGGCACGCAAGTTCATAGAAACTTAGCAGAAATCCTAAAGAAACTCCACTTAGTGCTTATAAAAAGATATACATAAATCAAAATAAGAACAGAAATATGAATTGGTAAATAAAAATAATTGAATTAAAACTACATTTACAAGTTATTTTTCAAAACTTCACTTTTAAGCACCATTTAGAACTGACATTATTTTCATGCTCATATTTTTAGAATGCAAGTTAATATGTTATATACCACATTATGATTCAAACATGCATAGTCCAAATATTTGGGACTATACACAAATTTTAATAATATTTAACATTTATATATATATATATATATATATATATATATATATATATATATATATATATATATATATATATATATATATATATATATATATATATAGTCAGTCAGTCAGTCAGTCATTATCTCCCGCTTATCCTCTATTAGGGTCGCGGTGGGGTTCCCCATGCCCATCCAGGGGAGAACGTCTCGGGCGCTGGGCAGATAGACCCAGGACAGGGCGCCAATCCATCGCTGGGCACACACTTACTCACACAGACAAACTCTATAGGGGGCAATTTTTTTGAGAATTCAATTAACTTGATCCATGTTTTTGGAGGGGGGGGGGGGGGGGGGGGGGGGGGGGGGGGGGGGGGGGGGGGGGGGGGGGGGGGGGGGGGGGGGGGGGGGGGGGGGGGGGGGGGGGGGGGGGGGGGGGTATATATATATATATATATATATATATATATATATATATATATATATATATATATATATATATATATATATATATATATATATATATATATATATATATATATATATATATATATATATATATATCGAGAAGCATTTTCTTTACAAACTAGTCACAAACTCCCCTACTCCATTTGGTTATCTTGAGTGAGGAGGGGGCGTGAAGTCTAAAATCTTCAGAATGCATAATCTGACTGCAGAGCTATGTTATTGGTTGAAAGGGTTCTCTGTAAAGATTTAATTGGTCAATTTGCATCTCAGTGGCCCTCGTTTACGTCAGGCAAAGCTCATGTATCTACCCTCATCTGGAGCAGCTATGCCAAAACATAAATGTAAATTCAGCTAAGCATACAACGGCACTGAGGGAAAAGAGCTCATCATCAAAATTCATTTTTCATGATTTTTTTTTGTACGTAAATCTGAGTGCATATATTTTTAGGCTACCATTTCTGTTTTGTAAGAACAAACATTGAAAATAAAAACACAAACACTTTAACTTGGTCATAAAAAACACTCATGTTTTATCATAGCACAGAAAGTGGTGGAAATGTATAATTTTGTTTTTGCATATTTAAAATGTAAAACAGTTTAAAAAGCTTTTAAGGACATGATTTTTTCTTCATGTTAAAGTTGTTAAAGTTTAAAGTTCTTTTTCATATAAGGTGAGGTAAGGACATGAGGTGTCCTCTTTTTCACCATCTCAGATCTGGTCACCCTAAGAGTAGCAGTAGTTTTGTTTCTTTTCACGTAGTTTAAATAGGTTCACACAAAGATGGCACCGAAATGCTTTTAGAACACCATGATGTGGAACTCTCTTATGAAGTCAATAGTACAAGAAATGTTTTACAATATAAATCTGGCATCAAAATTAAATTCAAGCTGTAAGGCCTTAAATTAATTTCTCTGTGCAGAAACAACAAATTTATACACTATCATTTGGTAATGTCAAAATTGAGGATTAAGCTGACAGATTCAAATTGTGACTCAATTACAATGAACAGAAAGGCCTTCTGCACTGACACTCGGTAATAAAAAAGAATTAAGAACGCTTCATTTACTCAAAAAGTTGACATAATTGAGGATGCTCTCCAAGCTGGCAGAATAGATGAATTCAGATTGTGAAACTTTCTTAGAATTAATAAGATTAAGGCTGCTCTCCAACCTGATGAATTCAGACTTATTAAGAACAAGGAGGTAATTTAAACAATTCATTCATTCATTATCTCCCGCTTTATCCTCTAGTAGGGTCGCGGTGGGGTTCTTCATGCACATCCAGGGGAGAACGTCTCGGGCGCTGGGCAGTTAGACCCAAGACAGGGCGCCAATCCATCGCTGGGCACATACTCACTCACACACACTCTATATGGGGCAATTTTGGAGAATTCAATTGACTTGATCCATGTTTTTGGACTGTGGGAGGAAACCGGAGAACCCGGAGGAAACCCACGCGGACACGGGGAGAACATGGAAACTCCACCCAGATGGGGATTCGAACCGGGAATCCCTAGCGCTGAGAGGCGAACGTGCTAACCGTGCCGCTACATTAAACCACCACATTTAAATTCAGACATACTCTTATACTCACAAGTCAACATAATTGAGGATGCTTTTTCAGCTCACATACTAATTTGGTTATTCTCCAAATTACCAGTAATAAGAATAGGAAGGTTCTTCACATTAAACAATTCTGATTTGTGCTTGGTGCCAACTATTTTTGAAATACTCACACAGAAAACCCACACAGACATGAGGAAAACAGATACAGTATATGTAGACTGGCACTTAAATATACGTAACATAAAATAAGACACCTAGTCTTCAAAATGAGAAAAAGAGAAGAAGGAACTGAATAGAGACTATATTACCAATTTAGTGATGTCAAAATCAAGGATGCATTCCAAGCAGACAGATTTAGATTGTAAATTAACAAATAGGAAACGAAGGGAAAGAACAATTAACAATTAAATGATTCAAACGAGGGTATTGTAAAGACAATAACAACCAGAGACATGAAAAACAGAAAAATATCCAATGCAAGTAAAGGTGTTGACCTAGCACATTCCTCTTCAACTGTTTCATTTCATTTCATTTCATTATGTTAATCTTTTACTAGGGTAGCGGGGTGTTCTCTATTTCCATCCAGTGGAGGACTTTTCGGGCACTGGGCAGGAACACTCAAGACAAGGTGCAATATATAGAGGCAATTTAGATAGGGACAATTAAATGCTACCAATTTACTTTGAATTCATGCTTTTGGACTGTGGGAGGAAACCGGTCAACCCGGAGAAAACCCACACGGGAAGAACATGACTTTATTTATTCATTCATTCATTATCTCCCACTTTTTTTTGGAAAAAAGTTTTTGGACTGTGGGAGGAAACCGGAGAACCCGGAGGAAACCCATGCAGACACGGGGACAACATGGAAACTCCACCCAGGACTTTATTTATTTTTTATGTAAATCTAAAAATAAAAATTTTAAATTAAAAACACTCACAACTAAAGTCATTAAACCTAAATGTTTTCATCTGTAGCTACTTCTGACATGGTCACACAGTGATCTATTTTGTTTTTACTTTTGTATCACAATTTCCTCAGCTGTGTTTTGTTGTGATGGTATCCCAGTAATTGTATTTGTTCTTGTTTCTTTGTTTTTTTGGCCTGTGTCCCAGGAAAATGTTTCATGTACTAAAACTGCACTTCTGAGCTATGTTTCCCAGGTCTTAATACCAAGTTTTAATGCTCGTTTTTGATTTCCTGTTTTATTCACAGTGATCATTTAGTACTAATGCCTTGCAACAACCTAAGAGAACAATTCAACTACATTTTACTATCTTGTGTCACTGTGCTCTGTTTACCATCTGAGCTAGCATCATTGACAAAACATATGTTTTCCCTCTACTGCTTTTAATATTTCCATTTGAACATTTGTTATTTTCTAGGCCATTTTCTATATTTAATGGAAAAGTGTGCCATGCTGCAAACTATAATTACAAAATATAACTTACAATAAAACATGATTTAAGATGCTAAGATATAAACTTAAACCTCGATTGTCGTCATTGTTAAGCCATTTTGCCAGGTCTCTAACGCTCTTCATGCCTTCAGTGTATTATTTTTTCACATTTGTAAGTCCAGTTGAACAAATTTGTCTGTTGTTGCTTTATAAATTTTGTATAAAAAATTATTATGTGTCTATTGGATATACAGATCGTCTATTATCCTATCCCAAACCAGGCAAACCCATGCTCCAAAACTCTTCATGTCTTCCTGTCCTGTACGTGTCCTTTACTAACTGGATTTTGATTCAAGGGAAAATTGAAGCCTAGCTTGCTCAGTAAAAGATAATTTATTCCCCCACTTTGTTTCTAGAACTAGGGTTCATGGGAAGAAGCCTGTGCCAAAGTGGGATTGGCCCTTGGACAAAGCTCCCCCAGGACCCCCGTTTGGCTGCTGTGCTCTTCTGACTTCACACACACTGCACCTGAGTACACACATTTATACAAAAGCCTAGCGCCGAAGCCGGAATATTATACTCACTACATACTGACATCATTACAGCTGTTACAAATTTAAAAAGAACTGGATATATTCTAATGGCTTAGATCCTTTCTCTTCTTCTCTCTCTCTACATGTCCCTCTCTTTCCTCTGTAATGGCCAGCTGAAATAAAAAAAGGACCTAGTGCAGGAAGCATTCGGCAGCTCAGGACCACCAAGTAAGAGTCAGATTTGCTTGACAGCATATCTCAGTGTTTGCTAAGAAAGGTGAAGAAAAGCAGATATACTTAATCACAAATGGAGCTTGATACTTAAATGCACTTAAGGATTTCAGTGTTTTTTTCAATGCTAGTGACATAACATCTAACGTTGCTATAAAAATTGAAGGCCTTGTGTCATTAAATATAATTTACAATAAAATCTACCATGGAATACACTACTTTTGTATGGTAAGAATTTTTTTATTTTTGATTTGTGGGCTGTCAGCAGCTTCTACTCAGCAATGTTATTTACATCCAAATCTCTCACTGTCCAACAAATACTAGATAACGGAGTCTTAGTGGCAGGAGTTTAAAAGAAAAAATACATAGTGAATATTAGAAGAACTAAATAGTTGTGGAAAATCATCTTTTCACGGTGGCTTAGTAGTTAGCACGTTCGCCTCTCACCGCTAGGGACTCCCGAATCCCCATCTGGGTGGAGTTTCCATGTTCTCCCCGTGTTTACGTGGGTTTCCTCCGGGTTCTCCGGTTTCCTCCCACAGTCCAAAAACATGGATCATGTCAATTGAATTCTCAAAATTGCCCCATATAGAGTGTGTCTGTGTGAGTGAGTGTATGCCCAGCGATGGATTGGAGCCCTGTCCTGGGTCTATCTGCCCAGCGCCCGAGACATTCTCCCCTGGATGGGCATGGGGAACCCCACCGCGACCCTAATAGAGGATAAAGCGGGAGATAATGAATGAATGAATGAATGAATTTTCCAAGATGCAGAGGAACCAATCGGTGCATTTAGAACATCAAGTGTGGAATATTTTAATGCGGTTCCAACAGAATGTTCTGATTAATTGAAACTACAAGTTGTTTAAAATGCTGCAGCAAGCAGGAAAAAAATTAGATTTTTTTAATGACATTACAATAGTTTTATTAAAACCATCAAGTTTTACATTGATTTCAACATTAAATTCAAATTAATCTGTGCAGAATTAGTGATCCGCTATAATTTTCATTGAAAAAATGTAGATACTTTTTAACAAACTTCTGCCAGCTTGTTTAGAAGGTGGATTATTTACAATCTTAGTTAAACTTTTTAAACATTATATAATAAATTATAATAAATTTATTATATTAATCATTATTGTTATTAATATATTGAATTATTTTTATTTGAAAACTTAGTTAATCCTACTGTCCAACAAGTGTAAAACAATGCACGTGTTTATCTACTAACCTGTTAAAAATTGAAAATTAAAGCAAAATTGTTTAAAATTAAAATTGCATATTGTCCAAAATGTTGTTGGTTTTGTCATTAATAAAAGGAATTTTTATGTTCTGATTATAAGATTATTTTGTTGTGTTCAGTATACAGATTAAAAGAAACAGTGTAGGTTTTCAGTTTGGACCATCTGGGTCCAGTGTTGAACAGTAGTCCACTGAAATGTTTATACAGCATAAAGTAACATGAAGTAGCATTTGTACAGGTTCCCAGTCAGTAACAAAGTGTTCTTCTCCATAATTTAATACAGCATCTGTTGGATTTATTAGGAACACAATGATGGACAAATTGAGAATAAATGAAAAGTATGTCATCTTGCAATAATCATTGTGTACATCTGTAACCATCAAAGCAATGTAAAGCAATTACAGGCGTAATCATAAATAAAAAAATTTAAAAGATAAACAAAAATGTATTGATGATTTAGCCTGTAATTGCTTCACCAGTCAGTAATTGGCCTTAAATGTTTCAGTGGTTTAAAATGTTACAGTTAATAAGTGTATAAAACCTTAGTATTGATGCGAGGATAGCTTTTTGGCAGTATCCAAAGATTTTTCTTCCCAATGATACATGATTTAAGCAGTGATCTCACTGACACTAGTTTGATGAATGCATTGGAAGCTAAACAGATGACAAATATAACATACAACATTGATCTAACTAATAGAACAGAGGTGTCAAACTCTAAACCTGGGGATTATTATTTAACACATTGACTGGATTTTGACTATGTAATTGGCTCCATTCACTGTTTCTGAAAAGGAAAATTGCTAGACCATGTGTTACCATGGCCCTTCAGGACTACACGAAATCTCAGTAATACAATGTTATAGAAGTTAATGTGGCGTATATTTTTCCATCTGCATGATGATTTCACTCGCTATGCTTTATTGAAGAAACAGAAAAAATATAATGTATCTCAAAAACAGGACATGAATTTGCTTACAGGTTGCTGTAGTAACAGGAGCCAGTGTTCTCAACAGGCAGTTCACTTGGCAAATGCCACTTCTCTTCAAATTATGGCATGTGCTTTGTATAATTTGCAATCTTATCACAATGTATTGCTAATGATTAATTAGAATCCCTTTATACCATATGATTTATTATCATAACAGAATACAAACCTTATTATTACATATGTTGTTTAAGAAAAAAAGATTGTCATTAAATTGAGTAGTTTTCAACCACTTTTATTTTTAGTTTAAAGAAATCACATTTTAATTATTATACCTAGTAGAATAAAAAAACTTGTAATAATTTAAGACATTATCGTATGCTTATTTAAACTTAACAAATAAATCATACCTTAAATTAAAAATATATATATTTTTTTATTTATATACTAATGTTTGGTTTAGTGAAAACATGTCAAACCTGATTTATGAACAGGTTTGTTTGTTTTTAGCCATCGTTGTGATCATGTTACAGACATTTCACATAAGTATCTTGAGCACACAGTACACAAGTAATAGTTGAAAAATTCATTCATTCATTCGATATCTCCCGCTTATCCTCTATCAGGGTCGCGGTGGGGTTCCCCATGCCCATCCAGGGGAGAACGTCTCGGGCACTGGGCAGATACACCCAGGACAGGGCACCAATCCATCGCTGGGTACACACTCACTCACACAGACACACTCAATAGGGGGCGATTTTGAGAATTCAATTAACTTGATCCATGTTTTTGGACTGTGGGAGGAAACCGGAGAACACGGAGGAAACCCACGCAGACACGGGGAGAACATAGAAACTCCACCCAGATGGGGATTCGAACTGGGAATCCACTAAGTGCTAACCACTAAGCCACCGTGCCGCCTAGTTGAAAAATTATTTACTTAAATATTTATTTACTATACTTCTTCTGTCTCCAAATTTATATGTATATTGGACAACCATTTCATTTAAGTAGTGTATTGTTGTGTAGTGTATTGGATATTTGGCCATAGCAGAAACCATATCATTACATTGTGTGTTTTAACTCTTAATACCTTTCTTAATAAGTTCTGGGCTATTTTGGTAACTTAAATATCATCTTGCTACCAAAGCTATATAGTATGTATTTTCAATCAGGACGTTTTATAAACATTACACATCATTGATTATATTGTGAATAATGGCGTGCAATAACTAATGCAAATTGATGCACTTAAATAATTACAACGGTAATGTGAATTAGGAACATTTCCAGTGGCATTAGAGGTTGTTACATTATAAAGCTTTACAGGGTTAATGGACTATCTCAAAGGTCTGATAGTTCCTACAGTAATAATGCCACCCTAATACTGATCCCTGTTCACAATACTTTTACTTGGTCCACAAAGGTTTCTCTTCCTTGACCACTTCCGACCACTTTTTACTGAACACAGATTGATAATTTGATAACACACATTAATAAAGCAGATGTTTTTGTTACCTGATTTTCTTTCCATCCCTGCCTCCCTTCACAGGCTCCGCCTCATCACACACTCATGCCACATCCAACAATACCAGATTGTCAATTTCAGACTTTTAAACATAAGCATCCTGGTTTATTATGCTGTATCTTAAATACTAATCTAATGCTACAGACCAAAACCATGCGAATCCTGTCACTGTAACATTTAAAGTAACTTTAGATTTTTTCTTTTCTATAAATTACAACACTTCTACCTAGCTGTCCGTAACAACAATTATTTATAGTTGAATATTGTTGATCTTCTTGATATATTAATGCAAATATACAAAAATAAATAAAAAAAGAAGTGAGTGCTTAATTCACACAACAGTATAAAAACAGTATCAACTGAGACATCTGTGTAGGTAACTAAAAAATGCAAAGGTCATATAATGGACTTGTCCTTATACATCAACCTCCTCAGGCTGATCAGGATGCACATTCAACAGCTTCAAAACACTATCATTTGACTGGTGGCTAGTGTGTGATAGAGAAAGCTTGTGACATTTCTTAAAAATCATTGTAAGGGGGAGTTCAAGGGTTATTTCATAGAAACTAGATATGTTAAAACAAAATTAAGAAAAAAGGAATGATGCAACTGAATACTGTTTTTTTTTTTTTTTTTTCGATAGAATGCCATATTTTTTTATTATAAACATTGACCTGTTCTCTACAAAAATGTTTTAAAACTTTAAGTTGTATTACATTGAAGAATAAAAAGCAAACAATACATGTTTTACTTTTACCAGTTGTGTAGTGCTAAAACTTTTTTTTAAGTATACACAGCTTACAGTGAAGTTTTACTATAAATTAAATGCTTTCATTTCAAGTCAGAACATTTGCACACATGCGTTTTGACTAAATTTAGTTGTCTATAATAAAGCATAGTACATATGTTTTAATTATAAAACAGACAGCGCAGTTGGTTTTAGCTTTACCACAAACTAGCATATAGATTGCAATGCCTCCTAATTATAGGTTTGGCAAAATTAAATTGTGAGAAACACCATAATGTCACAATGTCACATAGTTAGTTTTTATGTAGAAGCTAAAACCTTAAACAGATACATTCAGTACCTGAATCTGTTACTTGTCCTTGAGGTAGTGTGAGTGATAAGTAAAAAGCACAATGAGGCAGGTTTTTGGCTGTGTTCCAATCTTCATTGTGAAGGTCAAAAATACTTTTTTATCGAATGACCTCTTGTTCTTTATAAAACTGTGAAAAGAAAAAGAAAATCTAAAAGACTAAATAAAATCTAATTAAAATTTAACAAACTGTTAATAAAAAAATGAACCTTTTCATTTTAATTTCATTTGTTTTATAAAAGCTTATAAAACGTATAAAAATAAGTTTAGGTGAGATGTTAGACTTCTTTTCGTTTTATAAGGAGCAGCAGCAGAGTTATAGTTATATGTCTGGATCTCTGGGCTACAAACTTTCAGCAAATCTTCAGTGGTGAGCAGTATATGCACAATCATTAGCATTCTACACTACAGTTACATTTCTAAAGCAAAGTGTACAAGATACATACGGTATGAAAAAGCTTAGTGCACCCATTGTTAAATTTCTTGTTTATTGATTCAAAAATGTTAATACAGTTACATCGCTAGTACTAGGTCTATTAACTTGTCCTTATCTTGCTTATTGTGTTGGGATTATTTTAAGATATCAGGATTTTTGTTAAATTACAAATGTTATTTTGACTGTGTTACAGGACCAGAGATAGGGAAAATATTTTATATGTCTCTGTCATTAAGTCTAGCCTTTTATTGGTCTGAAGGCATAGTGCTTACCCAGCAGCTCTGCCTAGCCTCTGCCTAGCCTCTGCTCTGCCTAGAATTTGCAACAGATTCCCTGCTTTGAACGAGGATTTGAGGCTAAACCTGATTCTTTATGGCCGGTCACTGAACATGAGTCTGCTATGAGAGAGAGCATAGTGTAGCACATCACACATTTTATTTTATTAAATGCTTATTAGTTTTCATTACTGATTGGACATATTTTTAAAATTTGGCCCATCTCATGCTTTCTTATAACGTGGACTGATTTTGTCTCAATCCTTGTTTTTAAATTTACTCTTGGATTTTCTCCCAAAACATTTCTCTCAACTCACAGTACATTCTGTTCTCGCTCATTTGCCTGCCTTTTACTCTGCCTGTTTTATGCGCTTGTTCTTCAGTTTAACTGCTTTCCTCGTTCCAGTTTTTTGTTTATGTTCTCATTGAGTTCTCAAACGAGACAGGGGAAACATTATGCCCACACCAGTCTATCACCTCGCAGACAGACAGGAAACATATCCATGCAAGGTTGCAGCATTTAGCATCTTCAGTTAACCTGATATACATGGCCTTGAAATAAGAAACACAGAAAACCCACAGTGAAATTCAGAACACAGAGACACAATCAAAAATTAAACCCAGGTCCTTCCTAATCCAGTAAACTAAAAGTTGCCCAATATAAATGTTTTAAAGGTTTAGATTAATATTTTAAAATAACTTTATTAGTACTGTTGCAGTTTGGTTTGAGGGTTACGGCCTTCATTCCCCTGGTCAATTAACTTTGTAAAAGCATTACATTAAAGCTTTTTAATATAAGAGTAAAATGAAGAAAAATGTGGTCATTTGTAAATTTAAAATTAGACAAATTTCTCTCTACATACTTTAATGGAAATTCTTTCAAATGAAATGTTCAGCTAATTGAATTATTGTTTTTGTTATTGTTGTTTTTCTGTAAATGGTACTCTAGATCAGAGTTATATGTTAAATGTTGAGTTACTTTTACACTAGGCATTCTATACATGCTGCCATAGCTATTGAGACTATTATCCTAGAAACATGAAACGATGTTCCTCTTTTTTCATGAATGATGCACCTGCAATACAAAGTAATAGAACTTGTGTGCAGCTGTGTTTGTAATTGTGATTTAGTCACTTCAAAGTTAAAGTCTGTTTCATGTGGCGTTTTTTTGTTATGTTTTTCTACCTCTGTATTTACATGGGTATAAAATATAACTATAGACTAAAAAAGCCTTTGTGAGAAGATATACATCCAAAAGTTAAAAAATATAAATGTATAAATATAAATATAAATATAAATATATATATATATATATATATATATATATATATATATAAAAGAAACCTAACTTTACAACTTTTACCATGTAAAGGCATTTGTTCTAAAACTGTATGTACAAAATGTATTAAAATTCTCTGTAAGATTCCTATCACCCCAATGGCTTGAGTGTCCAGTTACCTTAGGAAGAAAGATAGATTACTTCTTGACAGCAGGTGTGAAACTGAAATCTATATTTGCAATGTTATATTTATTATGTTTAATTAAATAAGCATGTTTAAGAAATTCTAAGATACAGAAAAGCATGGAACAGGTGGAAAGTGAGAAGGGTTTTTTATTTTAGACCCAGAGAGAACTTGTGCTAACCCCAAGTGAAGCTGTCTTCTTGGAAGAGCAATGGTGTAGAAGGTGATGAAAAAAGCAGCTTAAGGCCACAGGTCTCAGTGGAAAACCAGCATGCAGTTTGACAGATGGCCTAAACCCTCCAGCTTGACAAGTAAGCTCTTCGCAACAAAAATAACACACTAAAGGATTGTCATGGTGACCAGTGAGTCAGATGGCCCCTGAGGGAGATGGGGTGCCCTATGAGGACAGGTTAGCTAGTAAAACAGCAGTTTTAATGGAGCCATAGAGTTAAAATAATGGTCTGAGTGGGAGGCTGAAAAAGTGGTGGATGAACCACTAAAACATGTCAAACAGAACAGATAATGGATTGTCACAAAAAATAGAGAAAAAAATTTAAATGCTCAAATGGTAAATACACAAGTGGCCAAACCAAAGTAAACCAAAGCAAAGTATATGGACTCTTACCTTATTTCACATTACATTTACATTACATTAGGTCAATTATCAAACGCTTTTATCCAAAGCAACTTATGAGTATCTCAATTTGGTTAGGAATCAGAACACAGGGTTGGCCGTTATACAGTCCCCCTGGAGCAATCAGGGTTAAGGGTTTTGATCAAGGACCCACATCAAGGACCCACAGCGCAGTGGACCTGACATTTGAACCAACAACATGCAGATTGATAGCCCAACACCCTAACCATTGAACTACCACGCCTACGAACTAACAAGCCATACAAGCCATTCAGAGTTTTTTTCTATATTGCCATAAACTTGAACATTCAAATACTAACTAAGGCTTGTACACAGTCTGAGATGTAGCTATTTGTTTTTTTGCAATTTAAATAAAAATAAACAAGCATAAAGTTTAGGGGAGGTTAACTAAGGAAATCTGTAAATCTGCATAAAGCCTATGCATGACTGTCATCAGTCCAGTGAGGGAATCTGTGCATGACTTAAATCCCATTAAACAATGATGTTAAATTTAAATATATTTCTAAACTAGCCTAATATTATTATTTTTATTATTATTATCTTTAGCCTAATATTATTATCTTTAATTCTCAAAAATGAGAATTGATTTTCATACTGGATCAGATGAGGCCCAGGAAAACAATGTCTGCATCTAGTATTATTGTTAATAAATATTTATATTTAGGTCTAACCTGTCTTTGCTCCTCCTTGTATCCTGGCATGTTATACATCTAAAATTTATATTTGGGTCTGGCAATTGCTGTCTTTTGTACTTATTGGTTTCAGGCATGCTACAAATAATATGTAGACTGTTTTGTATGGCACTAATTATAGAAAAATACCTTAGATTTGATATAATAATATAATAATATAAATAATTTTAATTATAATTTAAATTTTAATATACATTTAGCAGATGTTATGCAAATAACTCTTTTCATTTACACCTGCTTTTACAAAAGGATATTGTTTAATGATTGTTGGTCCAAGACACCAAATAAAACCATGTTATAAACCATGTAATTTATAAATATTACAAAAATCATATATAAAAATATGTAGAAGAAGAAATGTTGTTCAAGTTTGATAACTATGTTTTAGCTTAGGTACTAAATTAAAAGATAGGTATTTGAATCTCTGCTAAACAAGTTATTGTAACAGCTTTACAGAATCTAGTGTTTTAGTAATAGTATTTATTTTCTAATTTCCTTGTAAAGATGAGTGTGTTTCATTTGTCCTGATATTACCACAGTGCCATAGGAGCAGGTTTGCAGTTAAATTGAATTTTATATGTTAAATTAGGACGGCATAGTGTATTGTATGTATACAATAATGCATTTTAAAAATCTATTATTGTAAAAAAAAAATCCTTATTTTTAACTGAGACAGTTTTAAATGAATTTAAATAAATTAATTTGTAAATGAAAATAGTGAATACAAATGTACAAAAATTTCCTCAGAAGTGTAGTAGTGTAGAAGTACTAAACATTAAATACAATGAAATGCAAGCGCCTCAATGTTGTACATAGCATGTACAACATGCATGCATGCATGGCACATGTACATCTACATTTTTTTTTACCAGTTTCCTGATTATTTTCATATAATCCTATTTACTCAATAATTTTTCCTGTCTTTCAAACACACAGATGTTAGTGGGCGATTGTCACATGAGCTGGCATTCCTGATGTTGGCAAAGAGCAAAAAAGCAAAAAGGTTTCTTATCACAGAAAGTTATAGTACATTCATACAGCAAATTTGGCGTTTTATTGCCATTTTATCGTTTTAACACAAGTAAGACAACAGTTAATGGCTAATTTCTCTGATATGAATGCAAACTTATTGTCTCAGTGTTACATAATTTACTAAATAGGGTGTTACAATGTCACATGCAGATTACCAGTTACAACGGATGGGCTGAGTGCCAACCAACACCATAACATGTAGATGAATAAGCTTAAATAGACGAGACATGAGATAAGCAGTATATTAGTAGCACCTTCAGGCAGGCACCTCTCCCCATGAATCCATTCAGTATAAGGCTGAAACATGGAAAAGTGTTGCAGAGCAGCAGGGGATTTCAAAATCCCACTATTGGCTCTTGTAAATGCCTGGGGCAGGAAGTAGCAACTGTGGAATGGCAGAATTGCCTTTTATAAACAGCACAATTCAAATCACTGCACCAGAACACAGAAGGAAAAGCACTTTGGTGCAGCTCATCATAAGCCTTGGACTCCTGTATTTTTCCAGATGGCTAAGCAGACAGTGCGAATCTTTCTTCCGCCTCCAGCTGTCCTGATCCACTGCTGAGGAATGACAATGATTCAGCGTTTCTCAGGAGACTCATTTGTATAAAAAGCATGACATCTCTACCCAAGCAAACTGACTAATTGTTTAATATGTAGTATATTACTCCTAATCTCTCACTTTTGTGATAGTTGATGAAAAATAATAAGAGTAAGACTTACACCACATAGAGTCAAGACTAAAGACAAAACCACAGCATACAAAGTGATTTTAAACTACTACATGTTTCTTGATTGTGTCATGAAAATGACTTATTTCTCTTTTAACAGTATTAAGCCCCCATGCAGAAAAGAGGGCTGTAGCGACCCAGTGACCTCAATTCCTGTATGCATCCTATAGATGTTACTGCAACATAACTGTTTACTTGACTGAAAAAGCACATATTTCCAAAGACACACTCCAACATCTTACAAAGCCCCCGCAAAAGACTCAAGCATGATATAGCCACAAACTGAGGTCCACTTGATATTATTATAGTCTGTTTTGGCAGTTGCTTGTGTTGTCCTAAAAGATAAGTAGTATCTTATCGAATCCCAGTCTGGGTGAAATTTCCACGTTCTTCTCGTGTCCACATGGGTTTCCCCCGGGTTTCTCTGGTTTTCTTCCATGGATTCAATGTAGTGTGTGTTTGTGTGTGTGTGTGTGTCTATGTGTGAGTGTGCCAGGTGATAGATTCGTGATAGATTGTATCGGGCTCAGCGCCCGAAATGTTCTCATCTGGATGGGCATGGGAAACACCCCGCGACCCTAGTAGAGGATTAAGCAAAAGATAAATGAATGGAATACATTAATTGATTCAGAATGTACTTTACATCAAATATATATCTTTATATATCTATCATTCAGATGTTTTAATATATTAAAATGTGTACGAAAATTAAAAGGTTTGGACTGATGCGTCTATTTTTTTTCAGAGCAAGACTAAACACATGATGATTGCTACTTAATTTCCTGAAGCGTGAAAAAGGAAGGGAAGTGAATATCTTTATGAATTTGACAAGCATGTGAAAGAGTAACTGTTCACACTTTCTCTTCTTGGAACTGTTACGCATGTTATACTGTTGGAAATTTAAATTCCAAGTATTAGATTTGATAGCCATAGCTATACAGGACTTAACAGAATTATAGATGGATTTTTAAATGGATGTGTAGTACCGGGAAAGTCACTTAACCCTGAGTTGATTCCTGGAGTTTTGTGAAATATGGCACTATTGTTAAAGAATATCATCATAACATACAGACACCAAGAGAGTCAAATAAAAAACAACTAAATTCAATGTAAATCATCAGTAAACAGCATGTTGTTAGTATATGATGCAATACATTTCATGCTGATAATCCCTGAGCAAAACTGGTTGTTTAAACTGCTGTTTAATTATATTGGCGCCCTGTCCTGGGTGTATCTGCCCAGCGCCCGAAACGTTCTTCCCTGGATGGGCAAGTGGAACCCCCCTACGACCCTAGTAAAGGATAAAGCGGAAGATAATGGATGGATGCATGGATGGATAAATATGATAGGTGCGGAATAGGATCATGATCATGTTTAATAATTCTACAGTTATTTAAATAACTACTGACATGTGTCGTTCTCATTTGTAATTTGCTTTGGATAAAAGTATGTGTTAAATGACAAAATGTTAATGTAATGTGGAAGTTTAATATTGTTTATATAACCAACCTGTCATAAGTGAATTAAATAAATCTTACACTGAGGTTAAAAATGGTTATGAAAACCCACAAGCTTAATTTATTTAGCTTTTAAAGTTATCGTTGATTATTAAGAATGTGTTCGGTGCAACATTAGATTAAACTTTGGAACATTAGTAACTCAGCCATTGTCACACAATGTGAACATTGTCTAATAACACAGGATCTACGAAGTAAACCATAATATAGGAAGAAGTCCCTCTACTGCTGCATCATTCATGCAATTAATGTCATCTAATTTATTTTTGTTGGATTTTCTAACTATTACAGGTAAAATAAAAAGTACAATATTCCATTTTTTTTTTTATTTAAATTTTACAGCATATCTATTAAAGTGGACAAAATGACCATTTTATATTAAAAATGAACCAATTTGCTTGTAGACTCATAACAATCCAGTTTTGTATGAAAGGTGAACTAAACTTTTGCTCGCAATGTCAAAAATAAAAAATCATAATTAATAGACAGTATGCCCAGCGATGGATTGGCGCCCTGTCCTGGGTCTATCTGCCCAGCGCCCGAAACGTTCTCCCCTGGATGGGCATAGGGAACCCCACCGCGACCCTAATATAGGACAAAGCGGGAGATAATGAATAAATGAATGAATAATAGACAGTATTGACATAACCTTCATCCTTCCTTAAAATGTGCTTGTTCTTATGCAAGTCATATTGGAGAAAAAGAAATCAATCATATTTCATATGATTCATATGTACTCTTCACGAAAAAGCTGGAATGTATAAATATAAAACCAATAATTGTTATGTATGTAAAACTAATGTTCATAACAGAGGACTCAAGTCTATGGGGTGGTTTCCAGGAGGTTATAGTGCAATTGCATTACCAATTATATTACAGACTCAGTATTAACCATTTTGAGACATTTGATTACGCAATTTTCATGACACCTGGGTATGATCCTTTTATATAGGCATTATATGTAAAAGAATTCATGTCGTTCCTTACGACAATGCCAAAGTATTGGCCTATTTTAGAGGTTCAGCATCTAAGTATCATCACTGGAATACAATTTAAACTCTTAGTAAACAAACTTAATTCCACCATTTAGCAGATGGACTAAATTGCTGCTGTTGATCGCTGAATTTGGAGTGAAATAAGTGACTCCAGGTGTTCAGATACGGTGTGCAATCCAAGAGCTCTTAAGGATCACAGTGTTCTACATCAATGTACTTCAAAAGTTTTACCTATATCTTATCTTTTAGCGAGAGAAAGAAGCAAGTGATATGTATTACGATGGCGATAGGTTTAATTACTTCCTAACTTTTCTTGAGGTGCAGAGCTGAGTGTGCAAGTCCATGCTAATGACTATATATATGCCATTGTCTCATTGTTTGCCTGTGGTTTGAGGAACTGAAAAGGGTTTTATAACCTGAGTTTTTGTAGGGATGGCCTAAGGGCTTTGGAAGAGCGAGAATCTAGTGGGTGCTTTTAAGGCTAATGAGAAAAGTTCAGTGAAAGTCCAACCGCATAGATTCAATCTTCAGTAACCACAAAAAGACACAGAATTTACATCCAGGGACAAGAGGGGAATAGGGAGGCAGAAGGTTCGAAAGTTCAACCATCTTAGCATGCCATCGTCTTTTTGAACAGACTATTTTCTTCTTCACATAGTGGTTTAACTCTGTCACACAGTAATTTAAGTCTGAAAGGAATGCCGCCTTTAAGGACCTATCTATTCCACATCTTAATCAATGCCGCACAAAGGGTATTAAGTGGTGGTAGGACTGTTTGCACAGACACTAGTTTACACTGTGCAATCTGAAATTATGTGTAAGGGCATGTAACATAAGTGAAATAACTGATTTCACACTTTTCCAACGAAGACTATTTAGATGTCACTTATGGGAGAGATTGGAGTGTCAGCAATTGAACACTCTTTGTAGTGCCAATCCTCTATATAACTGCATATAATTTAAATGCAAGAAAAAAATGTAAATCTAGTGTTTACTATATTTTAGTCTTATTTGATGTTGTAATGTTATTGAAGCTGGTAATACTAAAAATGTTTCTACCACATCTGTGTACTAGTTTTAAGTCGCTTATAATTAACAACTCACAAAAATTTCTCAGGACTTGTAAAGTATGTGATGGGGATAAACTTTACAGCGCTTTTGATTGATTTTGTGACTGAGGGTTTGGTTTTCTAAATTATCCATGTTGGGTTTTTATGGCCAAGTAGATGCTTCTCAGCATCATGTCATCCAATGCTTATCAAGTCTTATCTCATTTCATTATCTTACACTTAATCCCTCATGACCATTCGGAGGTAAATGTTTTGGGCGCTGGGAAAATATAGGGAAAATACACTCAAGATAGCGTGCCAATCCATAGCTGGGTCAATCCTTGAACCTGGATCTCCAGCACTGAGAGGCAGATGAGCTAACCACTATGCTACCTTGCCCCCCTGTTATGATTATATTTATTTATTAGAATTTATGTTTTATTCCTGATGAGTTCTTTAAACCATATACAGTTAATACCTATATAATTAGTATAAAAACTATATTTAAGTAATATTTTTTATTACTTTGTTATTACTTCTATTAGATTTAACTATATTTTTATATTTATATTTAACTATTATGAATTTTGTTTTCCAATACATTGTAAGATCTTGATTTAAACATATATATTTACTAACCAGAAAATAAAATCTGTTCTCACTGCTTGCATGAAGCCAGTCAGTTTTTATATTTACAACATTAACAGTACTAAACAATGCTGGGACATTTCAATTGGTCAGTTACTGTAGTTATTTTTAATGTTAACAGATTGTTGTTTTTTAATGTTTAAGATGTGGGATTTTATTAATAACATTCCTTGTACATAATTAAAGTATTTTGTAAGCATGACATCATTCCATTGAAGATTTGTCTTGTTTTCCATATTGTACTTCGGTAAAATGACTACTACTGGATTACACATCGCATTTTAGGAGCAGAAATGTCACCTAAATTTTCCTGTTTTCTAATATTACAGACATACAGTATGTCTTTTATATTAATACAAAACAAAGCAGTTTTTTTGCCATCAAATATTTTTATTTGCCATCAAAAGATTCTGCCACATGATATGTGATTATGGCATGATGTAACAGTAATCGATCCAAGTGTCTGAGCTTTTAGTATTTCTTTCCATTTTAATCGATTGATGAGCACATGATGAGTAACCGTATCTTTGTGAGTTGTGAACTAATATTGGAAAAAACATTTATTGTACTTCAAACCATCTGGTTTTCACTAACTATCTTTTTTGTGATTTATAATTTTAAAAAATGGCTTCTGAATGGAGTCTCTGGATTATATTGCATAAAGTCATTTAGCAGACACTTTTATACAAAACAAATCACAAGTTTCCCAAATTGATGACTGGGGTCAGAATACAGAGTTTGCCATACCAAACTCCTGCAATGAGGGTTGGGTCTTGCTCAAGAACCCACATGGATAATTTAAGTGGACCGAGGATTTGAACCCACAACCTTTAGATTGAAAGCCCAACACCCTAACCACCAAGCTACCACAACCTGGATGTCTAAGTTTGTGAAAGGTTTATTATTATTTTAATGAATTAAAATAACTGTGTATTTAGAAAATTGATGTATTTAAACATAGGTATTTAATTTAAGAAATTTCATGATCACTGTTGTAGCCCATGTTGATGTTAACCTACACAGAAATACAGAAAGTCTGTCAATGTCTTAAAACTTTTAACATTGGGGACCTTGTTCATTTTTACAGGTGCCCTTAAAATATTTATTTAAAATTCTGAACTCAACTACCAGTATGTAGTAGCTGGGTGAAAAAAGTAGAGCATGGAAAAGGCCCACACAGACATAAGGCAACATTATTTTAAGTTTTAAAATTTGATTTAAACCCCAAACTTAAATAAACATTGTTATTGTGTATCAAGATGAAATACAGACATTTTACAGCTCAAATCACTGCATATTTCATGATTCATATAGAGTCACCTCAGAGAGCACAGGAAATTGGTAACCAAAAACATGTCAAGATTCATAATTAGTTTGAAAAGTAAAAAGTGTAATACCCCAGCCATGCGCAAACATTTTCTAGCTTAACTTGATTTAGTTTCTAGGTTTTTATAACCATTTTTCTCTTTGTAATGAAGGAAAGGTAAAAGCTTTTAAAATTCATAGCAGGGTCAGTCATCAAAAAAGGTCTGTTCGTTCTTCAAATCTTGAGTGCATTCATTTGTTGTGGGAAAAAATCAGGAAGAAAGCAATCAAACTCCTTCTGCAATCTTGGGCTTAGCGTAATCCTTTAGATGTTTCTATTCTCAGTTCTCACAGCTCTCAGTCTAAATTTTCACATCCTTACCTCACAGCATAATTACGTCCCTCACCACCTTAACCCGACCTTAACAACTTTAAACTATTTTTTATCCTTTTCATTATCTTTTCATTACTTTCTTTCATACTGGGGACAGAGCCTTTCAGCACATTCTGTAGTGTGTGTTAAGTTTGATTCCATAATTGATAGGAATTGCAAATGCTTCAGACAGGATTAATTCAAAAGTCATAAAATGAAGATATATGTTGATCTCATGAAACAACGAGTCATGCTAATGATTTTGGAATGGAACTTCTTAACCAGAGTATAATTATCCATAAGTTCCATGACTAATGATTTTTGTCCCGAAGTTGCTGACAGGTAAAGGTTGGAATCTGGTAGTAAGCAAAAATAAGGTAGTGGTGTGCTTAGTATTCAATATAGCTTATATGAATTAAGTAACTTTGAAAATAAGTCAACTGTAAAAAAGTGAATACATTTATAATCAGCAGATCTGCTTTACAAGCCTGTCTCCATCTACAAACTCCGCCCATCACAAACTCATGCACCACAAAGCACTTTCATGGCAGTGACTCAAAATTAAGAATCTCGTAATGAAGTCATTGTCAACTACTGATAAATGAACCTATTTTTACATTTGACTTATTTTCAAAGGTACTTAGTACACATAAGCTATTTTAAGTTCTTAAGTAATTTCTGTTGTGACTTTAAATAAACAACTGCATATTTACAACGATTAGGAAAAGTAAAAAATACACAAGGACTTTTTTATTTGACAAAAAAAAAAAGTCAATTTGAACTACTCACAATTATGTAAAATGGTACACTCCTGACCTGTAAAAATATACCGAGTCTAGGCTCTAATCTGCTTCTTTATCTGTTTCTATCAACAGATCTACAAATCGTTGCATGCATAAATAAAGGAGGTAGCTCGGTTTGGGTAATGGAAAGTTCACTGCCAAAGTCATGGACATAGATTGAATAGATTAGGAAAGGACAGAGGAAAGCCTGACCATAGGCAAGTTTACAGAGGTGGGGGAAGATCAGTCTTGGCTATGCTCTGCAGTCCAGCAGGAAACAGGCAAATGATGTCAGAGATAACTAGATTCCAAGCCCCAAGCCTTGCACAGATGTGCAACAGAACCAAGCATTACAATTGTCTTTTTTGCATAAAAGATGTTTTGGAATTTTCCAGAGAATAATCTTTGCAGTTCAATGAGTCTTAAGAAAATCGTTTCTCTAAGCCAGATGTGTCAGTTATAACAACGATCAGTAGTAGTTGAGTTATTGCCATATTTATATTATTTGTGATAACATATTTTTAAAAAATGGTTTTCTAGAACTAGATTGTTTGTATTACTGTAGTACATTAGCATACCTTAAGCATACCATTTATAGCAAATCTTAACAATGACAACTTAAGATTAATGAAAGCATGAGATCTATTCTTAGAGAACTGTTCTTACAGAAATCTGTTTGGGGCTCACAGCTATGAATGGAAATCAGGTGTTTATTTGCACATTATATGTACACGTTACATGCTAGTTTGATAGTGGTGAAGAGAACCACAGATGAGGTTCTGTTTTGTTCAATCATCCTTTAATTCTTATGCCTACATGCCTGTACTAGTGTAGTATTATGAGGGTATAAAATAACACAGTGTATTTAAATGCATACCATACAAACGGAACTCTCAAATTGTATTTGCAAATACAAGCACTGATAACATTTCTGAAAATGATTTTATGCTTTTCTTCCACCTGTCAAGTAAAATGCCTGCTGGGCTCAGTTAATTGTTTAGCATAATGCCTACCCATGTGGCTTTCATGCTTATTATGAATATTTAGATTCTTCATGTCAGGCAGATTGGAGCTCAGCTGTGTGATGCTGCATCATGCTGATTTTAAATAGACAGATAGGACCCCCAACCACCTGTACCCAAGGACCCAGGGGCATGCTAAATCACCACTGCCAGGATTATATTGTTCAGAGATTAAGTAAATATAAACTTGCCATGCTTCAATTCAGTTCTAATATGATACAGATTTACTAGCTTAATGTCACTTCCACATTTTCTATAGTATCGAGCTTGGTAAGATTTATTTATTTCAACATGCTGTAAAAGCCTTTTAAAACCCTGTTATTATTGGACAACCCATTTCCCACCGCCGTAAAGGACATGTTTAAAAACTCACTGAGTAAATACCAGCCTTTGCATTTAACTACACTATAAACTTCATTTTAAACTAAACCAATATATAGTGGGCATTTACTTCTGTTCTGTAGTATAATAATAAATAGATTTAAAAACTTTATTTCCAGAAGGTTGTGACACTTTCTGAAATGTAATTAAAACCTAAATATGTAATTTATTAGGTATAAGAACAAAAAAAATTATAGTCATCATTTTCAGTGGCAAACGTAATTATATTTGTTACAGCATGAAACATTTTGAAACTGATACATGCAACACTCAGAAATTATTTTTGTCTCTGGATCAAATAACGTTTCTGTTTGTATATATATATATACAAGATACAAAATACAAGAATCACTTAACAAGCTGAAAAATGGACTCATCTGAGTAAGTTCTTACTGTCTTTTGGACCATTTTCCTTTGGAACATTTGCGCATGTCCATGTAGTACAATTTCACATTACATTGCTTGATGCAGCTCTGGACTGTACTTAGTGACAGTAATTTTCCAGTAGATTACTGAGCCCATGTGGCTACATCTATCATAACAGCGTGACAGTTTCTCAAGTTAAAACCACATAGGGACTTAATGGTCCCATACATTCTTTAGCTGTATTGACTGAGTTAATTATTGAATCTTTTTATAATATAGCAACAGTAACAAACTGTGGATAATAATAAAATAACACATGGCCAATCCTTGTTTGCAAAGACATTTAATGGATTGGATTCTCCTTTCCTGTTCAATATTAATAACCTTTAAATTGTATAATTTGCATGCATTTACCTATAGGTGCTGCATTAATCCAAAGTGGCTTACAAGTAAGAGAACAACGCAAGTCAGTAAGTAAAGTAACCAGCTCAACTTTATCAGTTAAAATGCAAATTGTGAAACATTTACCATTTTTAAAATTCTATTTCAAAGTTTTAGGTGTGTTGCAAGCATTAATTTCAAATGTTGTTTATATTTATTAAACAAAATTAACACATTATTTTGAAATACTAAATTGCTTTTCGTTGTAAATGCATTTGTCTGTTGGAATGACTAATACAACCATCACCCCTGTGTAGTTCGAGAAGCCACTCAGAAAATCAATGTTTATTTAAACTTTGCAACTGCAGCTGAATGTAGCTTATAAATATGTCTAAAATATTGTAATATATTATTTATGTTCAGTTTTAGTTGCTAGGCCGCAAATCAATTAGATAACTATGAGGAAAATTTTACTTTTTATGCTATACTACAATATATACATGGGGAGAGTGACTGATGGTTAAAGACAGCAAAAAAGAGAGAAAGGGCAGCTTAGAGTAAAACGTGTCTAAGCAGGTCTTATCGGGCTCCACACAATTTCATGGTTGTTTGAAACAAGTGGGCCATGTGCAGCTACCTCAGTGGGGGTTATATCTGCCACGGTTTTGATGCTATGCTCAGAGCTGAAAGCTGGTGTCAGAGGTAAAATTTCAAGAGTTTAATCTGAAACCTGCAAGTATTTGATTTTACCTGAATGTTTTTAAGCAAAGCAAAAGTAATATATAATTAAAGTAAATGGAATTTTAGTTTAATCTTTTTTTTCTTCACAATATTAAGATGCAACCGAGCACAAAGTTTTTTTTTTTTTTAACATTTATCATTTAAAAAAAACTTAACTGAGCATCTTTCCTGTTACCTGTTATTCCATGTGCAAAATAAGAAATTGTGTATCTGGGTCTTAATGTTTCTGTTGTGTGTATATATACATTGCAGGTAAAACTAAACTAAACACAATCACAGAAATAAAAAAGGAGTGTATACTTTTTAGTGTATGACTAAAATAGCTTGCAAAATGTGTAAAAAAAAAAAAACTATTCTAATTATAAATTCTATATATTCATAGGAAAATTAAATAAATGTGATTATAAGGTAGTTGTACAAATATTTCCTCAATCCAAAAACATTGATTCGAAGTGAATTGGCTGCTCTAAATTGCCTCTATATAGTGTGTGTGTTTGTGTGTGTGTGTGTGTGTGTGTGTGTGTGTGTGTGTCTGTGCTAGCAATGGATTGTTGCACAGTCTTGGATTTATCTGACCAGTGCCCTAAATGTTCTCCACTGGTTGGCCATGAGGAACCCCCTCATAACCCTACCCCCTAGTATAGGATTAAGCAGAAGATAATGAGATAAGATGAGAAGTGTGTAATAGATAACAATTTCTCAATTGTATGTCGCTTTGGATAAAATGTAAATTTAATAACAATTACAAATAGGCTCATCTAATAAAATGACTCAGAGCTTACTGACGTCTATACTGCGTAAATTCTCTAACAGTTTTTCAGTAAAAATTCCAATAGAATGTGGGAAAAAGCAGACTCCTAAAATGTTATTCACACAATGATGCAATAATTAATGGTCAAATCCAGCCAATACTGGTCTGGGATACATTCCTTTTGTTGTGTGTTGTTGCTTTGTTTGCTTTATCAAATTTCAGTGTTGTGATTTGTTAGGTAGCCTTCCGATTATAGCTGAACCATTAGCTGTTCTTACAATCAATCCATTATGTTTATGTGGAAGGGAAACTCTAAGGGCTGTGTTATGACTAAGTGCAACTGTTTGTCAGGAACTTTGGTTAAAAAAAATCTTCTCTGCTAACATGAATCAAGTTTGAAATTGTCTTAAAATGTGATCTAGGCACATTTGTGAGAACTCACAATAACCTACAGTTCCCAGATTATGCAAAACAGAAAAAAATTGTTGGCTCTTTTAGATAAGGCAGGTTATAAAAACAGTTTCCTCTGGAGTTCAACAAAATGCCCTGACCTTTATCCAGCGCACAATAAATCTACTAGGGGAAAAATACTAAATAGAAATGACTAAAGTAACCTAATGTTTGTAAGGCTTTGTGAAAATTATTAAAATACTCCAAAATCAAATATTTTAATCTTAATCTATAGTAAAACTTGTGTAAACCATTTTACAGACTGCCAAGAAGATCCTTTATAAAACAAAATCTCCATCATGTGTCTCACACAGTTGATCTTGCTTTATGACTTTTTTCAGATAGATAAGAATAAAATTAGTGACTCCTCCAGGCCTAGTGTTTTAAAGACGTAAGCAAAGATGACAGAGCAATAAGCAATAAGAACTAGTGTTTGTCAAGAAATTATAATAACCACAGCAATAAAAAATATGTGGTGTGAAGGTGTAATGGGCTGCAAGATTTTCAATAGCTTTCATTCTTATAATGCAACTAAAGCACATATACATTTAGCCTGGTGTGGTTTAGTAATAGCTGTAGGATGCTGCAGATAAAAGAAATGTATCTCCAATTCAAACAACACCTTTTCCAAAGTATTTAATACCTTTATTAAGAGAAAAATGTTTGCAGAAATCTTAAGGCATGGGAGTAGGAACAATATTGGGAAAGAGAGATAGAAAAGCAAGCATGAGCTGATGCAGTCATCAGGTTTTTTTTTACTTTATAAAACATTCATTCATTATCTCCCGCTTATCCTCTATTAGGGTCGCGGTGGAGTTCCCCATGCCCATCCAGGTGAGAACGTCTCGGGCGCTGCGCAGATAGACCCAGGACAGGGCGCCAATCCGTCGCTGGGCACACACTCACTCACACAGACACACTCTATATGGGGCAATTTTGAGAATTCAATTAACTTGATCCATGTTTTTGGACTGTGGGAGGAAACCGGAGAACCCGGAGGAAACCCACGCAGACACAGGGAGAACATGGAAACTCCACCCAGATGGGGATTCGAACCGGGAATCCCTAGCGCTGAGAGATGAACGTGCTAACCACTAAGCCACCATGCCGCCCTTTATAAAACATATGTTTTGTTAATCAAATATATGTGCATGCCATTTTCCTGGAGTGAACATAACCAAAGCTCTAAATAAGGTAAACTTCAAATACTAACCTATGGTGCAAAACTTCCTGATCAAGATCCTGGAGGCACTCTGGAATTAAAGCTGGCCTAGCAGACATTGAGAGGAGAGAAAAGTCAAAAAGAAGATCTCATTGATTTCTCAGCAGATTCCCCTAGACAACAATGAGATCAAATGGAAAGACAAATATGACTCTAGCTGCTCAAATTTGTCTCCTAAGATAAAGACCTCCGTAATTTAACATGTTGCACATGAATTTTAGTAGAGTACTCAATAAGGTCTCACATTGGGCTCAGATTAACTTTAATATTATTATATTAAGTATTAAATAGTTAGCACGCACACATGGGGATTTTGGGTTTGATTCCCAATCTGGGTGGAGTTTCCACGTTCTCCCTGTGTCTGAGTGGGTTTCCTCCCTCAGTCCAAAAACATGGATTTAAGGTAAATTGAATGTTCTAATTTCCCCATATAGAGTGTGTTGTGTGTGTGTGTGTGTGTGTGTGTGTGTGTGTGTGTGTGTGGGTGTGTGTGTGTGTGTGTGTGTGTGTGTGTGTGTGTGAGTGTGTGTGTGCGCGAGTGAGTGAGTATGTGCCCAGAGATAAATTGGCGCCCTGTCCTGGTTGTATCTGCCCAGCGCCCGAAACATGCAGAATAAATGATGGATAATTTAAAAAGGAGTCTCCAGTGAGCTCAGCACCAGTTGTTTTATAGAGTAACATGTATTAATGACGTGTCACCACCAAGCATGTATCTAATAGTTTCACAGCATCTAGAATCTTAAAGTAATGATAAAATGATACAATAAAAGACATAATAACAATGTATAAGTAAATAAAAATTGATCACATACTATTTAAATGCTAGAACGTAGTAAGCCATGGATAATTTGTATCATTGTTTAACAAAATGAGAGTTTTTATTAGACCACTAGACTTGAATTTAATTGTATCTTCTTTCGGGACTTTGTGAGACTCAAATGTTTTAGCTCATATTTAAGAAATACAGGACATTCTCAAGGTTTCACAAATCAAAAAGTATGAGCAACATTCTGCAGGACAAACTCATTATAGGTACTAAATCTGCCTGTCTCGAAAATCAAGTGTCATGGAATAACCCACAATTAAATAAGGGTGTCTCAATGATCAACCTCAGGCCTTCACCTTCCATATTATATCTCTGTCCATCCACATCACCTCATACTCAATGTCTCCCACCTGACGGTGACCTCAAAAGGCACTTGACACTTAGCAAGTAATTAAAAAATTGACTTAGGTAGAAACACAATCACTTCTTCTTTCAGTACAAATTAATGCAGCTGTGTGCCACAATTGTACAACTGGGCTTGTTGCTTTTAAACCAGGAGCAAATATTCCTGCTTGAATCCCCCTAGTGCATACAATTTTTTTTGTATAAAATTTTTGCTATTAGAAACTTTAAAAAACAATTTTACAAAATTTCTTGCACTTGAACTTCCATCCATCCATCCATCCAATATCTTCCGTTTTATCCCATGGGGGGGTTCCCCATGCCCATCCAGGGGAGACTGTTTCGGGCGCTGGGCAGATACACCCAGAACAGGACGCCAATCTATCATGGAGAATTCAATTGACCTTGATCCATGTTTTTGGACTGTGGAAGGAAACCAGAGAACCTGGAGGAAACCCACGCGGACACGGGGAGAACATGGAAACTCCACCCAGATTGGGATTTGACCCGGAAATCCCTAGCGCTGAGAGGCGAACGTGCTAACCACTAAGCCACTGTGCCACTCGCAGTTGAACTTAATTTAATTCAGTTGAACTTAATTATAATTCAATTCTAAAAAAGTTACTGATGTGGGTCCTTGAGCAAGACCCTTAACCCTCATTGCTCCAGGGATTTTGTGATTAACCCTGTGCTCACCTTGTAAGTCACTTTGGATAAAAGCGTCCAATAAATGACCAAATGTAAATGACCAAATGTAAAACACACATGCACCTACAGAACATCTTGTACTGTGAACAATAAGTGTTCAAGACATTTATCCCATTTTTTTTTGAACAAACAAAAAAACAAAAGCTGTAGTTTAAAAATGCTACAACAAATGAATCCCCAAAATATGGTACAGTTCATGTAGAGTGCATGACATGTCCTGCTCAATTATTTTGGAATCCAAGTGTGGAGATTATAAGGAGAACACTGCATGCTAATATGTTGAGGCACAGTTTCCAGCAATCACGCTGCAATGTCTATTAAAACTAATAGAAAGCATTATCTCAAACTGTGCACCCTAATGTGCTTTCAAATAGGTTGAAAGTTGGTGTAAATAAACTCCCTGTTTGGCCACTGGATTCACCAGTTTACATTTATTACATGCTGCTGTCTACCTTTAAACATTTCTACAAATGCTGGGCTAATAGAAATAGGCCATGAAACAGCTAATTGTTTTAACCTGCTACTAAATGGCCTGTCATTAAAATATAGTGAGTCACCTGTAATAACATTTCCCAGTGACAGCTTGGAACCAACAGCTGGTGATGATTTCATCAGTGCAAATGTCCTAGGTGATTTGATAGAGCCTATCACAAATTACAGGAAAGAAAGTGCAGCTGCACTTCAAAAATCTGGACCATTGTAGTGACCTTCATTATGATGTATTTGTCCTGAAAATGCTTCTGTTCCCTACACTTTTACTGTTACTCCTTAACCAGTAGCGGTAGACTCAGCCACCTGCAGATTAAACAAGACAGACACAGAAGGGACAGCTCAGACCATCTGGGTTGGTTTCACAGGAATAAATCTCCTTTTTTCCTGAAGAAGCAAAAAACAGGGAGGCAAGAATGAGAGAGAACGGGGGAGAGAGAGAAACAGATGTAGGTGTGTGGTTTGCTTGTGCCTGGATATGCAGCCAAATACTCCGCCAGCATAATTTCCTTTTCCAGTGATGTTGGACGGTGGCACTGGACCCAGTCTACAAGCATCTGCATAACATACTAAATACCAACATGTGGAAGGCCTGGCAATCTATTTTGTATATTATATTTTTGCACCTCCTTTTCTTAATGTTCTGTACTCTTTCCTGTGCCATAACACTTTATTATGCATACGCTTATTTGTTTAGTTTTTTGTATGTGTGAATTGTTCTTGTGAGAATTTTATGTAGCCCCATCTGAATTATATTTACTGAGAAATATGTTGAGCCTTACAATACTTATTTTCCCTGCTATACTCAACGAGAGACTTGGGATATTACATATGAAGACTAATCAAAATGATCAAGAGCAAAAGGAAAATACATATTAGGATAATGATAATGATGATGATGATTATGAGTTTGGATCTAGGACAAAACATGTGATGACAATGAAGAGCAACTTGAAACAAAACATGATGATAATGAAGATGATGGACTTAAAACAAAACACATGATGTTGATAATAATGATGATGATGTTTTTTGGACAACCTAGGATAATGGTAATGACAATGATGATGATGATGAATCCTCAACAAAATACATAAGGATGATAATTTTGACTGAGGACAACACACATTTGTGCTGATGATGGATGATATATGATGATAATTATGATGAACTCATGACAACACACATGATAATGTTAAAAACAATGGACTTGGGATAACACAAAAGATGATAACAAAGATGATTGATTTAAGAAAACACAAATGATGATGATCACTTAAGACAACACACATAGAGATGATGAAATCGAGACAACATATGTGATTATGATTATGATTTTAAAAAAGGTGACGTTGTACTCTGGACAGCTGTGTTGATAATGATGATACTGGACTCACCTGAACACACATGGTGAAATTGGTACAATTACCAGTCTAAACCAAGCTTAAGATTTGAACAGACTGTCTTCTTGCTCCGTTGTCAATTTTTTCCACTTACCATATAGATGGAGTTTGTAGTTTCACAATTACAGCCTGTCGTACACATGTTCTCTTTTTTTGTTAGTCCCTTGTTGGTTCTCTGTTCTCTATTGGTCAGGACCATCACAGAACAGGTATCATTTGGCTGGTGTATTGTTTATTGTCAGTTCTGCAGTGACACTGATGCAGTGAGGGGGTTTTAGTGCAGCAGTGCTGCTGTTGTTTTATTTAAACACCTCAGTGACACTGCTGGGATAGGAATAATGCACCGACCAAATAATACCTGCTATGTGGTGCTACTATTGTGGTACTGATCATTAGAGAACAGATTAAAGGAGACTAACACAGTATGTACTGTAAAACTCAAATAGATGCACTACAGTCTGAAATTGTAGAACTACAAAGTCCATCTTTACAGTAAGTGGAACTGAGACAATGGGCAATAAGTGGAGTAAAAAGGAGGTGTGTCCAAACCTTTTGACTGAGCCTACTGTAAAATTTAAAATTAAAGAGAACAAAACGGACCAAACAGAAGAAATATGACATTAGCTTGGTGATTTGGAGAATACTTTTGCTTAACTTTAAAAAGCTTTTTTTTCTAAAATAACGTAAATAACTATTCCATTTGCAATTTAAAGTGCTATTCCAGGTAGGCAACATTTTCTAATTCTTATAGCATTAAAAGATAATCTAGATGACTAGTTAATTGTAGCTTCAAAATAAAAAAGAATCAGATAAAGTTGTGCTTACCTTCAAATTAATAGCAAATTAATATTTTTAGCTTTTACTGCACTCAAGTGTGCCTTACAAACCAAGTTAAAATGTTTTCTAAAGATCATTCTCAGTGTGAAAATCTTCAGTAACTTTGCCAGGGTAAGTATTGAAAAAATACTTATGCAATGGCAATTGGAATCTACAGATAATATGTTAAAAAAACAGCAATTTTAAATTAAAAGGGTTTAATATAGTATTAAGGATGATTGATTCATAAAGTTCAGACAAACAGATGATGCAACCTCAAACAATTCTGACAAATAGAATGTAGGTGTTTTAGCTAAGGCACACAATTTAAGTGCCACTGGTGTCTAAGGTAAATAAACAGGCAGGAATCGAATGGGCTAAAGAGTAATATTGGATTACAAAACAAAGGGAGAAAACATTAAAAGTCAGATTAATTTAGATTTTCGTTTGCACCATTCTCAGGCAGCATGACTCATTTTTGTCAAATAACAGTTCAGGCTTGTGGAGTTGGAGTGAAGGTGTGATAAATTTCTTTTTTGTTTGGATTCTTAAATACTTGTGAATGGATGTTTGTACAGGGATTACCTTAACATTGCAGAAACTTTATTGTTTCAAGACAGCTCTGTACCCTATGACAGACGGAAGAAAGGTTACTTCAACAATAGCTAGATATTATCCCTATAGACTATCGTGGGGGGGGGGGGGGGGGGGGGGGGGGGGGGGGGGGGGGGGGGGGGGGGGGGGGGGGGGGGGGGGGGGGGGGGGGGGGGGGGGGGGGGGGGGGGGGGGGGGAATAATAATAATAATAATAATAATAATAATAATAATAATAATAATAATAATAGTATTCAGGGACACACATAACTGGTGCACATGAATACGGTAACATATATAGTCAGGCTCCAGACTTGCCAGCATGTACAGAAAATAGGCTACATTAGTTTAGATTTAGTCTAGATTGTTTAAAAGCATATTACTAAAATAAGATTTTAAGTCTTATTTTAAGGTTTCTGCAATGCATGTGCAACTAGATGTTACATAGAATTGCATTCATTTTTTTGTATAATTAATACACCACACTGTATGTAAATAGTTCTGTATGTTTTTAAAGTTTCATCTCAATCAGCCTTATCTATTTGACATTTTAATGCGATTATTCATAAAATATAATTTTACAGATCACTTGTTTAGCAATGGTCTTTATTTCCTCTTAATACATATCTTTGATGTGCAGAAGTATTTGGCTCTTGAGTTTGAGAGATTTCTAATGCTGTAGACATACCTGAGTCCTCGAATCAGACTCTGCTGTGTAAACCTAATCCCTTGAATACCACCCGCCTGTGTATTTTTATCACAACTCCAGGCTGTGGCTGATGCAACCTTTTGAGAAGGGAGAATGGGGGTATACAGGGGGCTGCCAGAGCACTGTAGAGACAGGAAAAAGGTGTGTGCGTGCATATGAGGGGGTGAAATTTAAACCTAGATATTTTACCTTGTAATCCCATCTCCTACTAGCACACCAGCAAGAGTACAGAATTCCATACAGGTCTCGACGAGATAAATCCCAGTTGCCAAGCTAACAGAAGAACTGTTTAGAGAGAGAAACAGAGCCCTGTAATGGAGCACAGACTTTCCAACTCACACGCTCTCCCCTATGGTGTTTCACCACACCCCCACTTTAGTTATTAGTGTCACATACAAGCACTAGGACCACATTATTAGCATGACAATGAAAACCGCAGACAGAAATGAAATTTGCAGAGGTGTCAAGATGGGTCAAGACTCATCAAAATCTGAAGCCAATGTAACTGCTGATGAATATTAAATTATTGTTGCAGCTGTGCCACTGTCATTTTGCTACTACCTTAAAAACCTGTTTGCTTAGTAAGTACTTAATGAAGACTCTAAAGTAGCTGTAACATGGGACTTTAAAGCTGGGTGGAGCTGACCAGCTTTGCATGTTTGCTCCGTTACTAACTTGATCCCATTTGGAGGCTGCAGTTTCCTTTTACAGTCAAAAACATGCTAGTAGGTTAAGTGACAGCATTAAAATGGCCCTAGATGAGAATGCATATGTTCATATGTCTGCACAGTCACAGCATGGCAATCTGCCAAGTGTGCTTCCCCTCTTTTTTTCTTATGAGTGCTGGTTTAGGTACTGGCAGCACTCTAACTAAGCTAAAAAATTAAAAGAGAGAGAGCGAAAAAAAAGAAAAACAGCTTTTCTAGCTTTTACGAACATTCAAAAAATAGTGCAGATACATTGAATTATCGCTAAAGTCCTCATTGCAAATAATCCCATTGCTACACAAAATCTGTGTGTACTTAAATGGGGCATGAAGACAACATGCTGGAGTGCATAACATTCACCCGAATTACAATACAAACTCAAAACCACTTTCACATCATACAACTGTGCAGCTATTAACCAACTTTAAATTGTTGACAGAATTACTGACAGAGCGTGTGGGATTTTGGAACCCACAGTCACAGCAACATTTAAAATAAATTTGTTCAAATTTCTTTGGGAAAACAGTCATTATCTAGAATTACTGTATCCACCCCACTGCTTAATAAACACTGTGTCTATTTACAGGTTGAATAGTAATTCTACATAATGATCTTAACATATACAAAACTGTGCAGCAGCAGCAGCCAGAAGAAAATCATTTGGCACTGTGGTCCATTATATTTACCATAGCTTACTCTTTCTGAAAGTTCATCATCCCTTCGTAAATTGATTCCAAATGTGATATGTATTTCTCTGGAAAGTTTTACCGACACCAGGATGTTGCAGCACATTAAGTTTAGATTAGGTCATACTTTGTCAATTAATTCCAAATTTTCTTCAAAATCTAATTTTGAATACCATCTTGTATAATAAACTCACAACAATAGCCTTCTCTAGCAGTGACATTACTGATGATTTCCACTGTTACCCAAAACTGCACAACCTTTCTGTGTTCCACATTATGATTGGTGTGCCCTACAGTTGTACAATGTTGTCATACAATTAAATTAAACAAAGCATATACCCTTTATACATTATATTTTTGTTAAATTTTACTGTTATTTGCAATTATTCATTCATTCATTATCTCCCGCTTATCCTCTATTAGGGTCGCGGTGGGGTTCCCCATGCCCATCCAGGAGAGAACGTCTCGGGCGCTGGGCAGATAGACCCAGGACAGGGCGCCAATCCATCGCTGGGCACACACTCACTCACACACACACACTCTATAGGGGGCAATTTTGAGAATTCAATTAACTTGTTCCATGTTTTTGGACTGTGGGAGGAAACCGGAGAACCCGGAGGAAACCCACGCGGACACGGGGAGAACATGGAAACTCCACCCAGATTGGGATTCGAACCGGGAATCCCTAGCGCTGAGAGGCGAACGTGCTAACCACTAAGCCACCGTGCCGCCTTATTTGCAATTATTCTCTCATTAAATCATTATTGTTTTGTCCACCAATCACATTAACTCATGTAGAAGGATTTTTGTACATTTATTCACAACAGCATTTTATGAAAATTTCGCATTTTGATGCTGACAGTTGGGCTTAGTGGTTAGCACATTCGCCTCTCAGCACTAGGGATTCCCGGTTCGAATCCCCATCTGGGTGGAGTTTCCATGTTCTCCCCGTGTCTGCGTGGGTTTCCTCCGGGTTCTCCGGTTTCCTCCCACAGTCCAAAAACATGGATCATGTTAATTGAATTCTCAAAATTGCCCCATTTAGAGTGTGTCTGTGTGAGTGAGTGAGTGTGCCCAGCGATGGATTGGCGCCCTGTCCTGGGTCTATCCGCCCAGCGCCCGAGACGTTCTCCCCTGGATGGGCATGGGGAACCCTACCGCGACCCTAATATAGGATAAGCGGGAGATAATGAATGAATGAATGAATGCTGACAGTTTCACCAGCAAGTGATAACACCTAAATTAATGTTATATAAAGCTTTTTCTCTAGCAAACTCTGCCTCCTGTTCTCTTTGTGTCATGGCATGTGACAAATACCTTTATAAACTTTGATTATTGCACTGGTACAAAGTTCTGCTGGTATGTGTGGGTCCTCCCGAAACTTTTCCCATAAATTTAGAAGCAAACAATTGTCCACTATTCATATGTTTAATATGATACATTCGAAGCATTTCGAAGGATTTATTGAAAAACTTTTTAACTATAAAGAATGTTTTTGAGGATTAATTTTATTTCTGAACAAATACTCAGATTTTAGCCTAGCCCAAATTGTTAAGAAATTTTGATTGATTGTCTTAGGAGATTGTCTATGTTTGCATAATTATTGGGCAACTATTATTATGTAGAATTGTTATGCAACTAAATGAAAGCACTGACTTTTCCCTCATTATTACTTGTTTATTTTCATCTGTACAAACGAGAATAATAAACAAGCAACTTAATACTTACCAGCTAGCCACACAGTGCTTCTGTGCATGTGATGGTGCATTGTGCTGCCTTAAAAGCAATGTATTCTTAAAAGCAATGTCTTCTAGACTATTTCCTGTACCAATGGTTAAAGAAGTGTGATCAAAATATGTTAGGTTTGGGTTTGAGTGTCTGGGTCTATCTTTAAGTTAAAAAAAAAAGTGCAACTATCTTCAATAATACCCATATACCACCATCATTTTGCTAGTGTCTGACTCAAAATGAAGCTCATTGCCTGATACCAACCCAGCCACAGGCTTATTTACCTGTTCTGTCAAGATTCAGTCTAATCTATAAAATCTTTTAAAAAATCGAATATTTTTACTACAAATATTACTTGGCCCGGTCTTGATGTTTCAACCTATGTGTTGTTTATGTTTGCCATATGTCTAAGCACTGAACACTGAACCTTGTAAAGGCATTTCAGCAAAGTTAGTGTTCTAAAATATGACAGCATTGGAGAATAACGGATTTCTAGCCATGTCATGTTTGATTCTTAATCAGCTGCGTGCAGAAGTAATGTATAATGTAAAAACTCTATTTCTAGCAAAACAACAAAAAAATTGTTTTGGTAATATAGAAGTTAATGCCCGTATTGGTACTTTACTGCTCTGCATGTAAGTCTTGCCAAGGTAGTACAGCTGCTCATATAACACTTTTATTGAATTTATTGATTTATCTTTTAATTAATTGCAGTTTACTCATGCATAATATGAAGTTATGCTACACTTGACTATTAACAATAATAATGTTTTGTTGCAAAACACTACCCTGCAGTCTAGTGGAAAGCACAATCCTATTATCATGATTTCACCAACAAGAGCAACTTGCCAAAATCTGAATGAGGCACAGGATATTGTTTATGAGGAATTAATTGAATGCATTAAAATTCCATTTACATGATATATTTTCTTGCGTACACCATTAATCTATTTGGCATTTGCCAATCTAAGCAATACAAGGAAATTAATGCCACATCTTATCCAAGCATAAAGGGAGGAGTTTGCAGTGATTATTGTGTGACAGGTCAGACAATGCTAATAGAAGTTTTACTTTGAAAAATGTTAACTCGGCTAAACTGCGGCTAACAAATAACATCAGGCTGTCCAGTAAAAGCAATAGCAGTCATTTCTCCACTCAACCATGTTTAAATGTGCAAAGTTTAGATGAAGAAGTGTTGTATTTTCTACATATAAGCAGGCCACCTTTAATCTTTGTGCATAAACAGACAGGTAGAAAGTGTCAGATAGCCATTATATGCGATGCCATACTTTTTTCACTCTCTGAGGGTTTTCACTGTTGACAATATACTACTTAATGCAAAGATACCTTTAGGCAATTACCACACCTCAGAGAAATCCTCCTCCTAGAAGTGCCTGGGACAAGACTGGACATACAGAGGTAGAGGTGTTTTGGTTTTGGCATGACTGTCTCCACAGGGATTTTTTCCAGGACATTCTTCATTCCCTCTGTTATTTGTTTTCATTAATCTCTCAGAGACACTGAAGCTTAGCTCACAGTGCGTGAACCACCTAAAACTGGCTAAAATGCAATGGGAGTAATTAGGCAATGAATGTCAATTTCAACATGAGAAAAACCAAACACATTACTAAAAGGAATGGCATATACAGTGCCTGGAATGACTTCAGAAATACTGCTGTAATGAGAACAGAACCATTCCTAGAAAGATGGTGTCAGTTAAAATGTAACCAAACCAACACAACAACTACAAAAGTGTTTTTCTAAATGAAAGACTCCAGCTGTGTTATCAGAATCAGAGTCAGAATCAGAATACTTTATTAATCCCTGGGCGGAAATTGCGTTTTTTAAAAGTACTAAAAATATGCAAGGATGAATAATGTAAAGCTGCTTTAAGAAAAAGCACTACTGTAAAAAAGGCACTAGTGAAATTCTTTCCTTTAATTCCAGCCTGAATCTACACCTACTCCACACTTCAGCTACACACAGAGCAGATTTGACCTTATCATGTCATACTCTTGTGTCACTCCTGGCCTCCACATCATGCCGCTTCATGTTCTGATCATTTTTTCTCATTTGCTTCTCATTTTTTCCATCTACCATCAGTGGCCATCTCCAAAATCACACAATCATAATAATGATGTCACGGCCCTTGACAGTACCACTGCAATCAACACCTTCTGCTCCACCTTTGTGAACTGTTTAGACCAGGTCTGTCCAATATCTGCTAGAAAGGCACATAGCTTTGCCCCCAGCCCCTGGCTCACAGAGATGCTTCCAAAACAATTCCACGAGCTGCTGGATTAAAGTGGTGTAAGTCTGGTTTATCTTCAGATTTTAAAGAATATATATATACCAGTCTCTACTCGTCACTCTCTCCAGCGATGTAGCTGCTTTTAAAACTTTGTTCCTTCAAAACGAGGTAAAGTGCATTTCAGACATATGCATTTTGTTCGATACATTTAACACTTTTCTTGGTTCAACTTCCTCTCCTCCCATCACCTCTCATTTTCTTTAATGACTTTTCTACCTTCTTTACAGAAACTATTAAGGGCATCTGCAAACTCTTCCCAGCCCCTCACCTCCAACATTACACTTCACATGGTCAATCAGCAAACCTCTCCTGTATCTGAGTTTGAGATCTGTAAGATTATTCTTGCCAGCAAACCAACTATTTTTCCCTTCGACTCCATCCGATCTCACCTTCCCCAATCCATGGCTTCCTCCATCACACCAACATTTACACACCTCATCAACTCCTCATCTGGTACTTTCCTAGATTTTTTCAAACATACATTCAATGCTCAACCCAAATCTGGTCGAGAGCCACAGGCCTCGATCACTTCTACCCTTTTTGTCCAAAACACTTGAACATGTTATATCTTCCCAGATGTTAAGGTTTCATCTTGATCCTAAACAGTCTGGGTTAGGTGTGATCATTCAGACAGCTTTGCTTTCTATTGTTGTTGCACTCTCACAGGAAGTCCCTACAGTGTCATAGAATGTTGATAATTCTATTTTTCACATATTTAACACCGGAGTATTTTATGTCTCAGTACCTGGTCCCCTTTTCATTTCGTTATAAGAAAGAATATGTCTTCATCGCTTTTTTTCATAGTCATTTAGACCCATGGTTTTATTTACTAGTGTTATACCGATGACACCAAGCTTCACATATCTTTTTGCCAAAGAAGACACTAAACTCTCTGCTCAGATTTCTGTCTGCCTCACCAACATATCTGTTTCAATAAAGGGTTGTCATCTCAAACTAAATTTGGCAAAGGCAGAGCTTCTGATCATTTCAGCAGAAACCTCATGTCTCTGTTTTTGTAACTAAAAAATGTAATAAGATAAATAATATGGGTGAATTTTATAAAATGCATAGGTTAATGTTAGACCTATCTTTTCAGGCCAGCATTAATGCATCGTTAATTTAACCATAGACATTTTTGTGGTGCACAACATGCTGGAGAAATATGTGGGCATGGCAGACCCAACCACGTTAGATAAAACCAAAATGGATAAATAAACATTTAAAAAAATTATTTAAGCAGATCAAATAAATATAATGTAAATGCACATCTTACACATCTCATAAGTGCAAAAGCTGGACGATACCTCATGCACACATGACCCCTATAAACATAAACATACATCATGTGGCATGTTGCACAAGCGATCACACACAGTGATCATACAGATTAGACTACAACTCTTTATGCTGCCTTGTTAAATTATACCCAGAAACTAATGTTAAAAAAGATAATACCATGGAGCTTTGTACAAAGAAATGTACAAGTGACTAGGACATCATTGTGAAGAGGGCAGTCTCCAATTTACAGAAAGTTTAATCTACCTCTGTAACCATCTTAAATAGTAACAAGACAGCATCAAACCCTTTCTTTATTAATCAAATTTATTCTTATATATTTGTAATAAAAGTCTATCAAAATTTGATATCAAAAATATAATTTCTCTATATACATTTTTGATGCACTATACATTTAATTCTATTATCATATCCAACCTGATAGAAATATCAGGTCATGTCAATCTAATTTAATTATAAAAATACAATTAACTGTTAAACCAAGTTTTTTTTATTATTAGTAAAAGTTCATTCATTTATTATGCATAATCTATAAAAGTATTTGTATGGCCATAACTAAAAAAATATATACAATTAAAAATTTAAATAATGAATATTGAACTGTAATACAGCAAAACAAAAAACATGATTAACAATAACAAAAAAAATCTGAAAAAGATTTTAGTTCAATTTCTTGGAATAACAGAATTCCCTACTGAATGTTTCATTCAAAACTCCCTTTAAGGGACTTTCCAAACATACTTCCTCTTACAACATGGAAATGTTTAGTTTCATAATAATCACATCACATTACAAAAATAAGGAAGGATGTTTGCATATTCATTTGAATTTGAAACAGGTTGGCACTGATTACATTAAATACTTATCATATTTCAGAATTCCCCTTTTGGTCAGAGGTTTTTCATCAGTCAAGCTGCTACAATGAGAGGTAGATGAAGAGATAGGGACTTTTTTTTAAATCCCCACACCTATCGGATATAGGCACAGAGTAAATGTGAATTAAATGTAAATGTCATCTGAATGGCTGACCTTTTAAGAAATCTCTATATTGCATTATATATACAGTATATATATATATATATATATATATATATATATATATATATATATATATATATATATATATATATATATATAATCAAACCAACATTCACACTCACTGACTTTCAAAACTTCATGTATAAATTCATGTATAAATGTAAGTTCATGTTTTAATTTGATGTTTTATGGGAGGTGTAAAGACATATATACATGGCACACGTAATCCTGCTGTTTGAATCTGTTTTTTCAGTAAAGATATTTTATATATGATAAGCAGAAAGATCCTTTCTGACAAAAACAATGATTTATCACATAAGTGATGTTGGATTCTTAGTCATTCTTTTAAATGTACATGGTATCATATTCCTAATTTCTCAATAATTTAGAGGTTCATATCAGAAAACAGCCATTTATTAGCATGTATATAGATGCTTAAAACATGTTCAAAATTGTTGCTGTGTGTGGTTGCTTGTTTGCTGGCTTTACATTATTATTTAGTTGCATACTTTAATATTATAATAATCACATTCTATGATTACTGAATCTGTGTTATGCATTGGGCCATAATTTGGCTGCTTGCTCTGGGTCTGTTCATATTTTGGCACATACCAAGTTGTGGCCCACCAAACTCGGCTCTGCTTGCTTATCTCCCCTGCAGTTTTATTTATCCCATAATCTCATCAAGTCAATTGCAGAGCAGTCCATATGAGGCAGCATGAATCTAGCTTTAGCTAATTTGTTCCATACACAGTATTATTAAAGTGATGAAACAGACAAGAGTAAGGGTGGGTTTCTCCATGTACAAGAGTCTGAATAACACAGGTGGGGTTGGATTTCTGGTCTTTTCTGGCTTTATAATTGTTACACAACCATTTATCAGCTCTCAATGTAGTATAAAGTTTCTGATGTCAAATCAGTAAATTACAAAAAAGCTTTAATAATACTTTTTTTAAAAATCAAAATGTTAAATGCATAAATTTAGCATAATCAAACCAGGATAATAGGCTGGCATGAATGAAATCTCTCGAACCCCATAAAAAGAGCCTCTGCCTTTAGAGTGATAAAATGCACCTGATTCTAATCTCACACCCCGAGCAGGGTATATTATAAAAACACAACTAATCTGCCGTACCTGCACAAGGCATCATGGAACACATCTAAACAAATACATAAAAACAAACTGATAGAAAATTCTAATCTGTCCCTGATACCCAGTCCAATCATTCAGCTAATCTATTTTAAAAAGCTTTTATGGAATGCTTAACCAGATGGGATTAACCTTTCTGAGTCATGCACATTGAGGTTTTGGCTTTCTTTGTTCTTTTTCCCATTGTACAAAGTCATGTTATGGGAGTGTATTGATGCAACAAGAAAGGTTAAAATTCAAGCTCTCAAACACCTAGCTGCATAGATCATATTTATAGAGGGTGTAATATGGACCTTTAGCTGGACTGAGATTAAAAACAACATAGTATCATATTATATCATTACAATGAGCACACTTCCTTGTCTTCAAAAATAACAACATTTTTTCAGTTTCATTTGCATTCAAAGGCAAAAATTTGGAACGTTTCTTTTAATGATTACAGATTAGACATCCATTGTCAACGTATGACTAATAACAAGAAAGGGGGAAATTTTGTTTTGAAACTAGTAATAACTATTAGAATTGTTCTGAACATTTTAGTTTTGCATTAAATTAATATTATTACTACTAATACTAATACTACTGCTAATAATAATCATATTACTACTAGTAGTATTACAACTACTACTAAAACCTACTACTACTACTACTACTACTACTACTACTACTACTACTACTAATAATAATAATAATAATAATAATAATAATAATAAAAATGATGACAAACTAGATCAGGGCATGGTAAATAAATCTGACTTTGGTAATTCACAACACTATCACTTTTCCACACTTAAGATTTAAAAGATTAAAGAGCTTCATTTAAAGAGCTTTATTTAATCTGCCTTTAAAAAGCTTTTGGTTTTTATCAAGTGTAATATTATTGCCTAATTGATTAAATTAAGCAATAATATTATATTAAAAATAATATGCCATTAACTTTGTGGCAAAATTCTGGAAAGGCCCTTTCAGTTCCAGCGTAATTGTGTCTCTGTCGAGGTTTGGCCTATTTTGCCTACAGTGCTTCACCCACTAAGGGCAAACACACACACACACACACACACACACACACCTTATATATGGCATCCAGGGAGCAATGGGGGTTTGGTGTCTTGCCCAAAAACACTTCAGCGATTGTACTTGGTAGGACCTGGAATCGAACCAGGGACCCTCAGGTTGCAAGGCTGGTTGTCTATGACTGGTTGCCACAAGCCTATGACTGCCCCAATCACTTCATTCACTGAAGGTCCAAAGCACAAGGGCTGACGCTTCAATATATATAACCTTCATTGGCCTTTATTATTTCTTAAACTAGGACCCATTGTATAGACATATTAACAAAGATACTTTTTTTAATCAATTTAGTATGAACTATGACAAATGGATTCCGAAATCCTTTGGAATAGGAAGTTAAATCATTTAATGTGTAAAATAGTCAGCTAACCACAGTCCACAGATGATATAGCAACAGGAGAAATAGTAATAACCTTATTTAGTGTTTCCAACAGGTTTATTTTAACAAAAGCCTTTTATTCAGCTCCAATCAAAATATCTACAACCTTCTTTCTAAATGTACAAAACATTTAATTTAAAAAAAGTGAAAATAAAGACTTTAATTCTTTTGCTGACCAACTGGATTAGAAGAGTCGTACTTTGTATTTCATTAACATGTCATTTAATTTTGACATGGAATAATTGAAATAATTTTTTGTTGTTATTTTTATTATTATCATATTTTTATTTATTATCATAGTCATTGTTGTTTGTTTATTATTAGCTGATGCAGGTCTAAAAATGGTTAAAATCACTAAAGTATTAAATATTACTATTATTATTATTATTATTATTATTATTATTATTATTATTATTATTATTAATTATATTATATATAGGGCGGCACGGTGGCTTAGTGGTTAGCACGTTCGCCTCTCAATGCTAGGGATTCCCGGTTCGAATCCTCATCTGGGTGAAGCTTCCATGTTCTCCCCGTGTCCGCGTGGGTTTCCTCCGGGTTCTCCGGTTTCCTCCCACAGTCTAAAAACATGGAAAAAGTCAATTGAATTCTCCAAATTGCTGGATGGGCATGGGGAACCCCACCGCGACCCTAATAGAGGATAAAGCGGGGGATAATGAATGAATGAATAATATATATATATATATATATATATATATATATATATATATATATATATATATATATATATATATAATATTAATATATAATATTATATTATAACAATATAATAATAATAATAATAATAATAACTATTGAATATTGTTTAATATATTCTTAAGGAGCAATCATCTATGTGAAGGTTAACCACTTCTTTTTGTCAATGACATAGTCATAATGTTCTGAGTGTATACAAATTTGAGATCTTTACTGTTATACACCTGTGTTTTTTCATTAACAACTTTTTCAAAAATACATTTGAAATAGAATTACAATTAAATTTATTCTGTGTTGCCCCATCCATGTGGTATTGTTGAGTAAACCCTTGTCCTTAGATGGGAAAGCCTGTGAGAATAGTTAATGTCCTATATCCAGTAGTATAGATTGTATAGATACAATATTCCTCTTAAAAGATTACTTTTAATTTTAGCTGCATTTCAACAAAGATGGGGTACAAGAAAATTAAATTCCTGAAGGGCAACTCTTATCCAGTTTCTTGAACCTTATACATTTTTGAAACAAAGGGGACTGTGTTCTCACCATTTATAAAGTGATTTAAGAGTAGGTTATCTGCTGACAATAATTTGTCAGAGCAGGTGTATCTGCACATACTTGGAAATAAAACCCTGTGGCATTGATCACTTTGCATGTTTGAGCAGCAGTTTTCCAAATTCATTGTATTTACAGTCCGCATACTTTCATTTGTTGGCAAACTCATGACTAGGGCCAAAATAAATTGAATTCAGCTTTTATTTGGTGAGTCTCTACCGAGTGCCATAGCTACACGAAACTCTCACTTCCCTGAGAACAACCAGTATTAGAGTTTGAAATGAATGTTAATAGTTCACATTAAATGACAGGTTTGACTTATCAGTCCACACCCCAGTGTAATGCTACAACCGTAGCAGTAACCAAAACACAAAGTATGCTACATTCCAAGAGAGTACGAGAGAGCAAAGAGGGGAGAAAAAGTAATAGAGATCCCACCCCACAACCTTTCTTCATGGATATGTTGTTGTTATATGGTAAAATCAATATGTTAAATCTCACTGTGTTTGTCAGATGGTACCGAAGCCTACCAAGTTCAGACTTATTATTTAAAATGTGACTTTAAAAAATGTATCACACTGAATTCAGGCATCACTGAGAAACACATGTCAGCTGAGTTCATGGGAACTCTAATGGGTTCATAAATTCACTAGTGTTAGTCACACTCACTGTGTGTGGATTTTTGAGAGCGAATCAGTCAAGAAGTAAATGGTGTTACCGTGAGGGTGTAAATCCATTGCGTCATTAGATTTCATCTCTTTGCTCTGTGTTATCCCATCTGAGACATACTGGCTCATCTGATAAGAACCTGTTATCCCTATCAGTATTCCATGGCACTACAGAATCAGGATGTTGCCAACTACAGCGGAGGAGGTGAAAAGGGGAAAAAAAACATGTGTGAAGAAGATTTGTATTGCAACAGAGTCTGTTTATCAAAAAATATTCCTCCTCTCTTCTTTAAGAGTAAGATATTTTCTTAGCATATTTTGCCTGCACCTTTCTCATGCACAGTTTTAAAGAAGGCCTGATCATTATTCTTATCCAGCTGCATCTCTCTCTAACACGTTTTCTTTTTCCCAATGTATACATTTCACTAAAAGAAATTATAAGACTTAAGATAGGCACTGTGATTGTTGGGAGTAAGCCCTAAATATTCGGGACAAAAGCCATCATGCCAGAGGATAGATAGATGTGCCTGCAGGTAGTTGAATTTGAGAATCCTCTTTATGGCAAAAGTGATTTTAAGATGATTGAATAAATAAATTCCAGGGTGGAGTTTTAGTAAAGGAAAAAGAAAATTGGAATGAATATATTAACATTAATGCCAAAGCAAAATTAAATCAAATGTTGTGTGAGTTTAAACAGCAACATTAAATTTGATTTCTGGCCTTTCTGTCTCTGTACATTCTACCATGAAATGTTGTTATTAAAAAAAGATCTGTGGTGCCTTCTGGCCTGATTCTACATTAATTTGTCGTACAAATTAATAAAACTGCTTTGACTTGCAAGCATTTAAATTTCTAGAAAAGGGTGTACAGCTTTAGAACTTTCTAGTTTTAGTTTTTCCTAGCCTGATTGTTTTCATTCACACAGCCTTGTTTTAAATAGACGCAAATAAAACAGCTTTTATTATTGTTACAAAGTAGAAAATAACCTTAAATGTTGCTGCTGCAAAGTAGTTATTAAATTGTAATATCTAAAGTTGGTTAAGAGCCTTTCCCAAGGACATAACTGTGGCAACCTGGGCTCAAGACTTAAGCACTTAACTAACACCCTGACCTTTGCTCAACCAATGCGCCACCTATTAAAGAAAGTAGGCAATAAAATTAAGGTAAATCAGCTCAGTTTAAGTATAATTTCTAGTGGCATAGTGATTATCACATCTGCCTCTTAGCGCCAGGAATCCAGGTTCAAATCTCAATCTAGGTGGAGATTCCTTTTTTCCATGTTTTCCCCGTGTCCTCCTGGGTTTTCTTTGGGTTCTACAGTTTCCTGCCACCTGTGTATGTGTGTGTGTGTGTGTGTGTGTGTGTGTGTGTGTGTGTGTGTGTGTCTCCCCTGAATGGGCTTGGGATACAACCCCTTCACCCCCCACGACCCTAGCAGCGGATTAAGTAAAAGATAATGGAGATAAGATGCAATAATTCTAAACTTGCAGGCATGTGTTATGACATTTTCAAAGAAAAATAATCTGCTGCTGGTGGTTAACTCGATAAAGCTTGGATTAATGGTCACTAAAAGAAGCATTCTTTTGTTGGTGGCGGCTGACTTGAGCATGACCACAAGGTGTTATACTCAAACATGCTGAGGCATCTTGAGCGCTCACACCAGTGCTATTGCCAGGCTTGGAAACCCTTATGTGATGTTAAGTCTATGAGCACTCTCCAGAGCATAGACTGGATCAACACTGTACACTAATGGACAAGGTCAAGCTCTCCAGACACATTTATAGCATTGACAGGCAAAAAAAATAGCATGACACACTGACAGTAGACTGATGGGCATGTACGGTGGACATATAGATTGAAATAGGCACTCAGCATTAAAAGATTTAGACATGCATTAGCATTGATGAAATTAAATATGAATTAAGCAATGAGGGATTCAAACAAGCACTGATTATTGACATTCTGATATACACCTGGCAGTTAGCATTTTGACAAATTCTGACATATATTTAGTGCAGCCATGTTTAAAGATCATTTTAGCACAGACAGGCTCGGACATGCTTTTTGTAAAGACAGGTTCATACACACTTTCATCAAAGACAGGTTCTTACATGCTTTCTATACATATAGATTCAAGAGCGCACTCAGCTCATATAGATTGAGGTGCGAAGTCTGCAAACAGAAGCAGAAATCCTGACAGAACAGGACAGACACTGTTCAAATTTACTGATTTACTGGAATGCTATGGAAATGTTGCTATAGAGGAAAGGAAGGCAAAAGAACTTCAAAGTAAATCGAACCAGGATAAATCTAAATTAAAATTTGGCTGGGGCGCACATTAGCATCACTAATGGGATATCAATGCAAAGATCATTAAGGCAGGATATTAGTTACAGCCAACCTGACAGTCCCCAAGACTGGAAATCTGTTGTGTCATGATTACAATTTTGGACCAATTAGTAAAACATGTATAACCTAAACGAACCACTAAGAGGAGTTATGAGACCAAGGAATGACCAAGAGAGCAGCAGTGGTAAGGAAGCTAAGGATGGACATATTTATTCTAGGATAAAAAAAAAATACCCAAAAGCTAAAGAATGGAATAAATCAGCTTACACTAAAATACAAAAAACAATGCATGAGCTAAATATGAATAAATATAAAATGAGGTGTAAAGTGGTATAAGAACATACATAGTTTACATATACATTTGGTCATTCAGCAGACACTTTTTTCCAAAGCATCCTACAAAGTGAGCACAGGGTTGGCCACATCATACCTGGAGCAATGAGTTAAGGGCCTTGCTCAAGGACCCACATTGATAACTTTAGTGGACTTGGGATAAAGGGAGTAGAAGCACTACACTGAAAATATTTTTGCCGCTGGAAAAACCCTACGGACATCTTGTGAACGTAGGATTGTGGTTAAGGAACCAGCCTTGCGACCTAAAGGTCCCAGTTCGATTCCCGTTCCCACCAAGTGGTATTGGCTGAAGTGCCCTTGAGCAAGGCACCTAACCCCAATTGCTCCCCAGGGGCCTAGTACTGGGCTGCCCATTGCTCTGAGCATGTGTGCACACTTCACTCATTGTGTATATATATATGTGTGTTGTTTCACTGCACGGATGGGTTTAATGTGGAGGACACATTTTTCTGTGGGTAATCACAGTAGGCAATATAGACCACTTACTATTATAGAATAGAACAAATGCTGCTAAAATAACAAAGCAATCACTAGAACAGCAAACAAGGCTGACAAACAAAACATGTGTCCGATAATAAAGAGGAAACAATGAATTGAAACATTAGAGGGAAAAAATTTGTGGTGGCAGAATTGCAGTAAGTCCAGGAAAAGCCACAGGTTTCAAAATAAGTTTAAAATGTTCAGTGGCCACAAAAACATCTTTGAAATCACATGTATGTACACTTATGTGACAAGCTGGTTCTTTACATTATACTCAATGTAATTCATTATCTGATTATTGTTTTTTAGTTCTTATTTGCTGTAGCTGCTTATATCTGATTTCCTACACTTGTTTCTTTGTCTCCCCATAGTGGTCAGATTATGACCATTAATTCTTTCAATACACCACGTCTAGCGAATTCATAATGGACTTCAACACTCAATTTTCATTGCAAAACTCTTTATATATATATTTTAGATACACCACTATTTGTTTCACATATGCAGCTTACCATATGATTCCATTTTTTCTTCATTTTTTAATGTCATACGGCTATTTATACTAACATTTTGTACTGTATACAGTTTTTATAATCCATCCATCCATCATCTTCCGCTTTATCCTCCACTGGGGTCGCGGGGGGGTTCCCCATGCCCATCCAGCAGAGAACGTTTTGGGCGCTGGGCAGATACACCCAGGACAGGGTGCCAATCTATCACTGGAAAGTTTTTATAATAAATAGGATAATATATTAGACAAAGGGAACATGTTTTTCAGCAATGGCAGTTTAATTGCAAATACGAGTACTGTATTTAAATTGAATGTATTTGCATTGTCATTTAGACTTCTGTTCACAGACTTTCTGGCTGTGATCTTAGATTTAACAAACAGTGTATTATAAATACACTAAATATAAATATTTGGTAATCTATTAAAATAAAAGAGTCTTAAGTGCTAATTTAATAGAAATGTTTTACTGAATCAACAGCCAACCACAAACTCCATCTCCTCCACTTATTTATTAAGCACAAACCCACAATTGCCATTTGTGTATAATTTATAGAGGAAAAAATACCTCAAAGCCTTTAGATGTTAATCTGATACTTTGCTGATTCATTGTATATACAAACAATTTTCCCAGTATACCTCAAAAACCAATTCCTCAGTATTTGATTTATATTGCCAAGTTATAGCCTTTTTTCAGTAAGGTGACCACAAGCATTTAAAAGTAAAAAGAGCAACATATTTCTATATGTATGCTAGTTTGTTTGAAATGGGATTGTTTGGTAGCATAAATCTCTAGGCACATCAAAGTTGACATATCAAATTAAGTATGATGACCCTATTAAAAAAACATTTATTAATTTATTATTTTCTGCTTAATCTTCTACTAGGGTCCAGATCCATCACTGCACATTACAAAAATCAGACATATTTTATTGAACATTAAAAAAAATGTTTGCTAGACAAATATCCTATTATGGTCTTTTGTGAATTTGCCACTCCTCAGTTCCAAATGTCCTGCAGGCAACAAGCTGAATGTGCTCTTTTGTTTATACTAGGGCTGAACAAGTGTCTCAAGGTTTGAGGGTTCAGCAGTGGCAAAAGGTATTAGTCACCCTGTGTCATGAACTTTTAAATATCTGCAAGGTGATGTGACCCAAGGGTTAATGTTCAGATATTGAGACCAGACACAAGCCCCGGTTTTAACATCTTCCAGGCAAATATATAAGGGTTCTGACTTTTGTGCAAATGTACTTATGTGTGCTGAAGAAACATCAAGAGACACAAGGCACTAAAGGTTAAACCCTAACATTATTCACTTGACAAAACGATGCTTCTGATGTATAATTAATCATTTAGTGGAACCTTCAGTGAAAATAGCCTTGTATAAAGAACCTAGAATAAAGATGACAGTAAGAGACCAGTATTAGAATATAGTAAAAATGTCTAAAGTTACTTATGCTGATTAGGGTCATGGAGTGCTGAAGTCTATTCCAGAGCTCATAGTGTGAAAGACGGAGAAACATTCTATTCATGTTGCCAATCCATAGCAAAACAGATGGTCAGACAAATACAGCCACTCATGTATTCACACCTAAAGGCAATGTAGTATCTTCAAGCCACCAACCAGCATATTTTTTTCATGTGTGAGATAACCAGAGTGCCTGGAGCAAACACATGAAGACCAAGACATGACTAAACTAAGAATAGATAATTTCCTTTCCGTTTTGGTCAGTTAATTAAATGTTTAGAAACAATTAACAAACTACATTCTTGTTTTATTCAATTTTACAAATGCATTTTTGTTCTTTCACTGTAAGCCTACGCAGGTTACTTGAATGCCTTCCAAACATTTCCCCTTAAGCTGTTTTATTATCTGCTGGCTGAAGAGGAAATAAATTATTGTTTAGTCATTTATGATTAATTAAGCAACCACGGGATAGAACTAGTTAAATTATTCGTTTAAAAATACACACTTACTGCATTAGGCTTTATTTCAGGTTCTATGTATTCATGATTATGTAATTTTTTAATAATGTATTGTTATGAGGGAAGCTAGGAAATATAATTTTCAATATGCCTTCATAGTCTTAAGGTCACAATATTTTAAAGTAGTAAAAGTATTGTACTATAGAATTACTGAAAAGTTTGATCAGTCTTTTCACACTTGTTTTCTCCTGATTACATTTCATATTACATACACAACTTGTTTGTATGTATAGCATCTAAACATACCCTTTAAGGTACTTCACCACATCTGAGTTTCTGAGTATCTGAGTTTATTCAGTGAAGTTGTCTGATTAGCTCAGTTTAATTCATTTAGTAGCTTTCACTTAATCCTCTATTAAGATCATGGGTTCCCCATGTCCATCCAGGGTAGAGTTTTTTGGGGGCTGGGCAGATACACCTAGGACTGGGCGCCAATCTATCGCTGGGCACACTCACTTACACAGACACACACTCTTTATACATGTTCATTATGATGTCATAATGTTCACACCCCCACATGGAGTGATCATTTGTATTTGGATTGACTTTTTTTCTTCATATGCAAATACACACAGATGGTTCCATTTGGAATGTACAAACCTCTGTTATTTTTAATTTAATTTGTTAAAATAATAATCCGCTCATAGTGGCTTAGTGGTTAGCATGTTCGCCTCTTAGTACTGGACTCCTGGTTTTCACAGATTTCAGGTTCGAATTCCAATATGGGTGCAGTTTCCATCTTCTCCCGTGTGGGTTTCCTCCAGGTTCTCCGGTTTCCTCCCACAGTCCAAAAACATGGATTCAAGGTAAATTGAATGCTCCAAATTGCTCCCCATAGAGTGTGTTTGTGTGTGCGTTTGTGTGAGTGAGTATGCCCAGCAAGAGATTGGCCCCCTGTCCTGGGTGTATCTGCCCAGCCCGAAATGTTCTCCCCTGGATGGGCATGGGGAACCACACTGCGACCCTAGTAGAGCATAAAGCGGAAGATAATGAATGGTTTGATGAATGAATAATCTGCTCTTATTAACCAGGCAGTGTAAATGCTGATACATATCCAACCTCAAGATGGCGGTAGGAATACAAATGGGAAGACCGTCAGAGGTTAAGAGAGCAAAAATAAAAAAATATATCAATAACAAACATAAATACACATGTAAAGCAAAATATGTATTTAAATTAAGGATTGTAATTAGTGAAGTCAGCCTATAAGCTAAAACTTTGACCATAGATTAAAGTAGAGTCCAGAGTAGAGTAGATCGAAATTATTGTAAATCCACTAAGTGTCATAAATGGATGCTCACTGGAGAAAACGTACTTAATGCACTTGCTTAACAAACTGAAATGTGGAAGAAAGTACTGCTGCTAGACTGCGGCAAAAATGAGCATGACAGAGTGTGGCGCAAGAGCAGAGGATCTAACTTAATAAAGTTGGTCAGATTAATATTAAAAAATAAGGAGGACGACAGCGACGCAGCCTGAGCAGGCCAAAATACACAGCGATCCAAAATACATAGCTGTTTCTCAACAAATACCCAACCAACCCATGTGTGAGTTATTCACTGCATATCTCATGACATAAGGTTTGGGTCTTCACATTTCTGAAAGGCTCAATAATGTTAACTGGAAATATTATCATTTAAATCATGGCACTGCAGGCTAAATTGTATAAATGTAGGTATAAATTACCATTCCTTTGCATAACATTGTAGATTTATGTAATGTTTCATGGTTTATTAGTGCGTTGTATAATTATATCTATTACCATAGATGTAATTATAGCAAAAATCATACATGTAGATCATTGCTTTGCTGCAATAAGCCCTGCCCATATGCAACCCACCACTTTACATTTTGTGTGTTCTCTACTAACATACATTTTGTTTGCTTGAAATGCAGCTAAAAAAATCCATAAAAATGCAATACTGAAAGATAAACAATGGTCGATCCTGTAAAAAGTTTTAATGTAAAAATGGATCACACCTGCTTTGTTAATGACAAAGTGAAAATCTGATTATAAACCAAAGCGGTTACTGATTTCCTGAGGTAATCATAAACTTTAAAAGTCTGTTTCAAGTCTTTATTTTTAAAGCTTTGAAACATTATTTGACATGAGCTTTAATCATTTGTAAAGTACTGTCCATCCAGTAGCTTACCATGTCTGTACTCATGATGTTTAACCGCTAATTGAAAGCTCCATAGCAACTCCTCCAAAGGCCTGCTAATGTCAGGTCTGGGACATAAATCTTACACAACTTTATTCTTTGAAACAGACCAGATGCGCTACAAAATTGCTCACAATAGCCCAACCATACTGAACCATTTTGTACTCATTTATTTTAACCTTGCAACCAGATGGGATCATGCTTACTTGTGAAGACGTTTTGATTGCGCCTGGTAAAATGGATCTTGTCGTGCAATAGTGCTTGACTTTTGCTCCTTAAAAATATCTTGGCTTTAGCGAACTTCATGAATCGCATTTTATGTGTAGTACACACTAAATGTATGTGTTCTTTGCAAATCCCTCAATATCAACAATACTGCAGAGACTAAACTTTTTCTCTGCATCTTCCTGCATACAACAAATTCCACTTTACAACAAACTTTCGTGCCATTGCACTTTTCTATCTTGTTATCATGTCTCACAATATAATTCCAGTGCATACATTTGGATTGAATATTTTAAGTACAATCATCTCATAAAGGTTTAAAATATCCTTTGTTTTTTCTTGTAAGAAATTAATTACATCAAAACCAACCACAGGCCAGAACTAAAACTCAATCTGGATATAGAAGAAAATAAGTAATTAGCTACATGTAACTGTAATTCTTTAAAATATCTAAATATAAATATAAAAGATGTGTATTTTGACTCACACTTTGAGTTAGGCGATAGACAGCAGCTGAAAGAAGGACTGAATCAGTAATCTGTTTTATAAATAGCAAAGCTAAGTCTGAAATACAGCCTGCATTCCTTTGTACCTTTATACACTATTGTATAATTAGGAACCAAAGCGTAGACATAAAACAGACATTGCCAGGGTGGCACTTGTGCATTTGCACACTTACACACTTGCTCACTTGCTCTGAGCATAAGAAAGCTGAGAGGACTTTTTGGTTTGTGTTCTTCTATCCAAAGGAACAGTGGTGGCAGAACTATAAATTGCACAATGCCCTGGAGTAACATCAAAAGTGTGCAGATCTCCCACTCTTCCTCTCCTTTCTCCAAACCTGACATGTCAGCAACACTCAATTCTGCTCAGTCCCTATTGCCATGGTAACAAAACCTTGTCACCATGGCTACTGCTAAATTAATGTGAAAACATGCAAAATTTCATTGGCATCCTAACAAAAAGCATCAGTGGCTATGGTTGCAGCATAGTGCAAAACTTCTCTTCACCTTACTCTGGCAATGCTGTGAAGTTTTTGGCAGGTACTGAGGTCTTCTTGATATCCAAGGATGCACAGTGCTCAAGCAAAACCCTGGGTTCAAATCAACCATGTCAGCACAAACCATAATGGGAAGCACAAAACATAAAAAGTAACCTGGAAATAAGTTATAGCTTGGGGTCCATACTTGCACTAGAAAAATCCTCGGGTTCTCCGGTTTCCTCCCACAGTCCAAAAACATGGGATTCAGGGTAAATTGACTGCTCTAAATTGCCCCTTTATGGTCTGTAGGTGTGTCTGTGTGAGTAAGTGTGCCCAGTGATAGATTGGCACCCTGTCCTGGGTGTATCTGCCCAGGGCTCAATACGTTCTTCCCTGGATGGGCATGGGGAAACCTCCCCGTGACCCTAGTAGAGGATTTAGCAGAAGATAATGAATTAATTAATTAAAATAAAGTAAAACTGCATAACAGATGAACAACATACTCTTATGAACAAAGTAGCATCAAAGTAATCTAAAAGGTTAGGTATCTTTTTTACCTTAAATACAGTGAAGAAAAAATAAAATATCGGCAGTCAACTTTGGACTGTAACTGTGATTATAAGTGTTGGTGCTTCTGTTCACACAGGCTTAAAGAGTAAGGTAAGGATGACTGTAAAAAAGTCACCTTTCTTCATTTTCTTCATGTTTATTGAGGTTGACATGCACAACTCACTGTCTGTAAAGGACTAATCAATGTTGTCAGACACTTATAATAACATTCTGTCAGTGGCAAAAACAAGCAGTTTACTATGACACTTGTTTGCTCATATGATTACATTGTACATCTGTTTCGTGGTTTAGGGTTTTTGTGTCTTAACATTTATTGTACTGAATCAAATTTGATCTTTTTTGTTTATAGGCCTATTTTAAATTCCAGAGTTTCCCTTAACTCCCCCAATATATGCTATGCTCCAACTCCCTCTGCAGTTTGTACAGACCATACTAAATATGTCATCCCACCCACTACCTCACTCCAAAGGTGTTTTCTTTGTTTTGGGTCAAATCAAAAAGATGGCATTAAAACCGCTGTTCCTTTATGTTTGGCTGGCATCACCATGCTTTAAAACATGTTCAGTTCAGTTTAGCAATTAGTTAAAGTCATGCTTTGTATAATCCCAAACTTTGTAACGTGTGACAGCTATGTTGCTGTCATACAAATTTGATAAAAATAAAGAAAAGATTTAAATAACAAAAATGACGACCTGCGCAAAGCGTACTTTTCATAGCAAAGACAATAGCAAAGACACACTAACACGGCCTAAATCAAGATGCACACTGCGTGTTTGTAATCTGTCTAGCTGTAATCTGACTACATGACTCATGTAGTGTAATATATTTTTTATGTTTTTTAATGAATGATTTTATGAAGTGCATTTAAATCTGAGTGATCTATATAATCAGTGCAAGTAAGATTTTTACCATTCGAAAATCAAGACAATAAAAATACTTTAAAAATCAGAGCCAGACTGCACATTGAAAAATTTACATGTGCAATATGTTTGATTTGTGCACGCCTTCAGTAAATTCATTAATCAATAGTTTATTAGTGGGGATAATCTTGATGCTGCACGGCCACTTAAGGAGGATGAGTTCCCACTGAGCTTTTGTCTTCCTAAAAAATAATAATAATAAAAAATAAAAATAAAAAAAACATAACAGGTTTCTTCTTGCCACTGTCACTTCGGCTTGCTAATAACTTTTTAATGCCTGCAGTGAAATTAACTTTTGCCAACTCTGATTCAACCTGAATAACAAAACAAAGCAATTGGCCTTTGATCAGATTTTTCTCTACTAAAAAGGGGTAAAGTTCATACATCAAAATGCTAGACAGTTGACTTAATACTTTATACAGTGAGAGAAAAATTTAAACTGCAAGGAGAGTATCTATGTAAGTATGTTTTTAAAAAGAAACTATTTAGATTATATATCAAACAAGAATACTAAAAATTATAGAAAACACAGTATTCACATACAAATCTTTTTATTGATATTTAAAAAGATAAGAACTGGAAATTGAATTATATTACCTGTGTGTGGAAATGTATCTAAAAAGGGAATTGTATAAAGGGAATGTATCTAAAAAAGACAGGAACACCTAGGACATGTCTCCAAAAATAATATGGGGACACCTGGCAAAATGTATCCAAAAGTATGGGGACCCCCCATACATCACAGTGGACGATGGACAGTCTCATCATCAAACCACTGTCCACATGTGGCCAAAATATTAGGCCACCATCCCTCATGTGGCTGGAATATTAGGACATTATCTCACAAATATCCAGAAAGGTAGGCCACTAACCCATGTGTTACCCAAAATGTTAAGCCGCCAGGCCACATTTGGCCAAAAAAACCACCTTTGTGGAAATGTATTGGGATACTTTGACTAATGTGTCCAATAGTATTGGAACTCATGGGGGCACGTGTCCAGAGATTTTGAGATTTACAAATTGAAACCTAAGAATATCTTGGGCAATGCATTCAAATATATGGGCATTATATGGCATACAGATTTATATATATTTACATTATTGCACTAAAAACCTATAGCGTAATGAAATTAAATATTGCACTGAGTGGCATATTGCTCATATCAATTGTTTTTGAACATAGTTATAATATTATACATTAAGAGAGGGGTTTTAGAGTTTGATGGCCAAAGGTAGAAATGACCTGAGCTTTGTGGTTTTTGGAGCATTTTGGACATATTGGAAGAATGAGTCTTAGACTGGATGTGCTTCTGTGTCTGATCAGTGTGTGGTACAGTGGGTGCGAGGCATTGTCCAAAATGGCCTTCAGCTTAGACAGCATCCTCCTTTCCGACACTGCCATCAGCGTGTCCAGTTCTACACCCACAACATTTGTATGTATGTATTGTCTCCAGCCATTTGAGCTACTACCAAAATATAAAATTTTACAGAATGGTAGAACCAATCCAGGACCTTGCATGTGCTTTTTGAAGTAATTGAGTGAACCATGTCTGAGCAGTGGACAGTTAAACTCCTCTTATCCGATTTTAAACCCCTCAGGGAGCAAATACTTCTTCACAGCAATGTAAAGGTAACAAAACCAAAAAAACAATCCAAGACTTACCACAGTCACACCCCACTTCACGCACACACCCACCCCCCCCCACACACACACCACAATATTTACAGTTTATTTTCTAACTTTACCTTTCTAGTTGGTGTTGATTATTGCAATCACTGGGGTGTTTGCTGTAATAAGTTAATTAAATATTAATTAGAGGACAATTTTCAAGCCAAGTTTGCAGCTTTTTGCACAACTTCTGGGCTTAACCCTTTTCTAGCGATGCGGGTCTGAAAATTAGGGCCTTTAAAAATTCTCTTTTTGCCCGAGGATAATTTACTACATAATTACACACTCCAAAAATCCTGCCATGTCTTTTCTATGCCTACATATGAGACTTCAGAGAAATGTGGCAACAAAAAGATCCTCGACCAAATCAAATTTGAACCCACCCTCTAATCCAGTTGTAGAAACCCAATTCTGGTTTACAGATAATTTTCTGTCTGCTGCTAAATGTAAACTAACAAATAAGGTAGTATTCTTACGCTGATTATTCTTATTATTTTTTTTCATTTGATTCAAAACTTAATAAAGGTTAATACAAGTACCATTATTACTTTAAGTCCATTAAGTTCAAAAGCAGAATCCTCTATGTGGTTGAAGCACAACCATCTTTCTAAATGGTTATGGCTGACACAGACTCCAACAATACTGCCATTGTACTATATACACGGCCCATATTTTTGGTGAAGCACCTTCAAAGAAGACAGATGGAGGAGAAAAAAAGCAGTCTCACATATATAGTGACTGTAGCATGAATGACAGCAGGGCATGTCTACCATGCATCAGTTTGTTTGGGCTGGGTGCCTGACAGCACTGGGGAAAAACTAATAATAAATTGAGCTGGAATGTGAAACACCATTATCAGTCCTCTCGTACCAGCTCCCTAGAGCACAGATACAAGATGAACAGCAGTATTGGCTGGGAACTTGGCACTAATGCACTGATGTAGTGGTATCTTTGTGAGCCAGCAGTGAGGTGAGCCAATGACAAATCTTTGTCCTGGCTGCTTTTATGGGATAGTATACCAGGGCTACAGAAAAAAGGATAGGGTCAAAAGAGTGATCTAAAGAGTCGTCTGTCGATGGCCAGCTTTAAAAATACTGATTAATAATGGCCAAATTTTACTTCCTAAACAATATGGTGTATTATTTATGTAAGACACTGTGTTGAATTAGTCTTTGTTGTTTATATGATATATTACTTAACAACTAATGAATATCACATGAATCAACCATTTCAAATGTTTTCTTATTTGTGCTTTTTTTTGCTAAATATAATAACTAACTGTAAAGGCTGTACGATACAGTGGTTTATGATATTTTATGTCCAACCAAAACAAAATTAATCCAAAATTAATTTTGGAATTATCAATTTTTATTAAAGATTTAAACTGGATTTAAAACTAGATTCATTTATAACCTTTTACTTCAATTCAATACATTTTATGGAATGTTGTCTTATCTCAATTAAGTGAACAACATCTGTCTTATCTACTGACACAGAAATAGCTAGATAATTCTTCATTTCTTTGTGAATGAATTAATTTATCCTTTGCTGTTAATGTGGGAAAGGATATGCTATTAAGTCAGGTGTGCCAAAACTTTTGACTGCTAGTGTATAAATGGAATTGGGATTTGGAAAAAGAATGAGCAGTGTGATTGTAAGACCCTTGGCAGCTGCAGTGTTTCATTCAACAGCCGGACTGTTTAATCCCATGAGATGAGCCTGGATGAGTTAGGCAAACAGGGATCCCTGAAACCCAGCACCACCTCCTGCCCTTAGGGCTTAACACACTAGCTATGCCCAGAACTTTTTGCAAACATTCTGCCATGGCCATGAGTGGCGACATAATTTATGAATATTGCCAACTGCTTGCTTTTAACCACTGTCTAAAATTAAGGGTTGTTTGTCAAAGTCTGGGTGCGTCATGACAGTCGGAACGTGCTGACCTGTTTGGGGTCCCCCTTCTTTTACACCTTATTTAGTTCTGTTAAGTTTTACAGTTGAAGTCTATCCATTCCTAAGAAAGTCATCTCAGAGGCTGTGAAATCTCACTAGTGGAAGGACAGATGTTTAAGTCTAGCTACTCGGATTACTGAAATCAGTGTTGCAATTATGGCTATGGTTATTATGAAACCTGAGCATTAGCAATCACTTCGCACCAGCTTTGTTTTCCTCATTTGAGTCAATGCCAAGAGTAAAACACATGATGGCAGATTACGGTTTACATCATGAATGAGAACTGAAATAATCTGGGGGTCAAAAAGGGTCCGTTATGTTCCTCTTGATTGGTATCATGTTTAATACACAATAATCACAAATAGTGATATTATTATTATTATTACTGACTACAAAGAATTGTTTATCATTAATTGTTTTTAACAATATCAGACAAGCATTCTGGTTTTTGTAGCTTTTTGTGTGATATTTTGGATTGCCTGGGTGAAGGATGGAAGAAATATGCATTAAAGCAATACATTTTGAGCAGAATAAATGATCTAGAGACAAAAGTTATCAAAATGACAAATGGTGACCCTGCTCTTAGACCTATTAGTTACATGCTGGAAACTTTACTAAAACTCCTTTAAATAGCAGATGACATGTTAAAACAGTACTGCAGTTAAGTACAGCAGGAAAAAAAAAGTTAAAATGCTGATAAAAAACATGGACGTTAAAAAAGGCATTCCTTTAATGCTGCTGAGTCAACAACAAAATATTTTGTCAAAAATTACTTTCTGATTTATGTCTTTTCATCCACCAAAATTCCCAAGTATAAATAGACACGGTTATAGGTAATTCTTTGAAACAGTGGCATACTGCTTTAAATCAGTAAACACTTAAACCCGGGAACGTTAGTCAGCGGAAACCCCAGAACACCACTGGGCTTCATGCAAATCCAGACCAGAAATTGTGACACTGTTTCCTCATTTGCAAGTAGATTACATTTCCAGCATGTTTCCACCAACCTTAATAAACCTCATCATCTGACTTTGTGGTCTTTCTTAGATAAAGACAGGGAAGCAGTAAAAAAAAAAAAAAAAAAAATCATATAAATGATTTAAATCATTTTCCATTCATTTAGTCATCACATACCAAATAATATTGTGTATGTCATTGTAGCTTTTACACTAGAATTAATATAGGATGGATTTAAAACAAGCATAAGAAGTAATCCTCAAGGCTATAAAATCTATGGTTTACAAAGAACTTGTGGTTTATAGAGTGTAGTATTTTAAAATATCGTGTCGTGTTTGGATTTATCACGACATTTAATGATTCATAAAATAGTCTCCCCACAAAAGCTGTCTATGGAAGCGATTTAAGTTGCATTCTAAAGCTTGTTAGTGTTCTTGGAATATGGAACAGCAAAGCAGTGACAGTCATCCAGCAGCTTTTAACATTGCTAACAGCGCCTTCTACTGTTCATCCTGCAATCTACATAACGTCATGCAAGAAGTGTTCAGAAGTGATCGAGCATTTGTCTTAAATTTAAACCAGCACGTGGGTGAGTATACAATCGCCTAGCATGGCAAACATGTATTGTGCTGTACTCTATATAGCATTTTTATACATAAGTTTTAATTTAAAACTTCAGCATCACAGAAAAACCTAAACAGTAATGATTAAGACAACCCACACTTGCCCTGTCGACAGACCACGAATGTGAAATCCATCACTGAACGGTCTGCAAGGTACATGAGAATCATAGAAACAGGCTAGTCTTCCAAATCGGGGCAGCTGCATGAGATTCAGGGCTTGGCTGTCCTTTGGGTTAGTGTTAAGCAGCCCTCTTTTGTAGGCTAAGAGACACAATCACCCTTCCAGCTCCATAACTCTTAGCCAACCGCTCTTGTCAGAAGTAGCAATACTTTATTCCAAGAAATATTCAATGAGTGAAACTTGGTCTGCAAGCAGTAACGAGCAAACAGACAAATAAATAAGCTCAAGTCCATATTGCAGCTGTACTTAATAATGTTTCTGCCCAAACTATTTCAGTTTCGGAATGCCCGTGTCCTTGCTCATCTCTGAATAATCTTTCACACTGTCAACAAGTCATTCAGGTACACTCATGAAAAAAAAATGACTGGTTAGAGCGATACTATAGAACAACTATGTGTGCTTTGTGAAGCAGCATTCAACAAAAGGTTCTATGTCCATTTTTGGTGCCACAATGACCTGAATACTTGTTTCTGCTTACAAAGGAACTTCCACTTAAAGTAAACATTTCCTCTGTAGCACCAACAAAAAACAATCATCACAAAGGATTTTAAGGAACTAAAACTGGTTGTTCAATGACTTCTCTATAGAAAACCTTTCTGGCACCTATGTTTTAGGAGAGTATCGAAGCAACTGATGCGGGAACAGATCTCATTTCGAGATTCCCATATAGAGCAGCGATAGTCCATGATCTATAGCTCACAGCTCAGTATTAGGCCATAATGTCAGCTTTAAAACAGTAAAGGCAGGGGGACTTTGAATGGTGAGTGTTTTCGATAGTGTACCTTTTCTACTCTTACCACAGATCTTTTTACTTTTGGAATGATTTCCATATTTTCTACCAATGATCACACAATTCAGCCTTTTCCCAAACTATAACCATTTTCATTAGATACATAAGCCACTCACTTCAGCCGAAAGCAAGGCGTGAGAAATTAAAAGACACTTTAGAAGCCCACATATAATGTTTTAGTACTGATGAAGTATTTAAACAGCAGCTCGAGGCATTAAATGAAACGTGGTGATGAATGTTGTTAATGGTTTTATTGTACACAGCGTGTATACATATAGGAATGAATTAACAGCAGGGACGTAACCAGGGTCTGATTCCTTTAGGGAGAAGAAAAAAAACATAAGAAAGGAGCGGAGTTTCGGTCGGGGGCGTCGTTTATTAGCGCGTCGCTTCTCGTTTTCGATCCGCAAACTTGGCATCACTTTTGCCATCAGCGTGAAAGACGGGATTCTGTTACTGGGGAGGGAAGGAAGGAGAGGGGAAGGAATAAAACACGGTGGCGTGATGCCAAGATGTGGCAAGTGCGCCTCCCTCCAGCGCAGCTCGGGTACGGCCGTTTTTAAAAAGGCAGGGCGGCCCGCGCTCGCTCAGAGTGTTCGCCAAAAACTTGTGCAACAGACGCGCAGACGAGCGCAGCCGCAGACAACGCCAAGCTGCGGACCCTGGAGATAACCGCGCATTACTGGACCTTACTCATGCTGCTGTTATAAACGGGGAACAGTTAGAAGCGAACCCTTAAAGCGTAACGCTGCTCACGGATGGTTTAAAGCACCTTTACTGACGCCTCTCCTGCTCTGCGTTTGCGGCTCGTTTGGATGCGGACTTTCTCCAAACTTCTCAGTTTCCACTCTAAACCATCAGCACCTGATGTAAAGGCGCGCCGGCTAGATCCGAAGTCCGGTTGTTTTATTAGTAGTAGTAGTAGTAGTATTATAATCATTCTTTTCGGCTTTGCGCGTGGAAGAACCGAACCCGAGCCAGAATGCGCCTCTGGTTGGTGTCGCTGATGCCGCTGCTGCTGCTGGCTGCGCGCAGTTGTGAAGGCTCCTACGTTCCCTGCGAGCCCTGTGACCAGAAGGCGCTGTCCATGTGCCCGCCCGAGCCGAAGGGCTGTCAGCTGGTCAAGGAGCCCGGCTGCGGCTGCTGCCTCACATGCGCGCTCGCCGAGGGCCAGCCGTGCGGCGTCTACACCAGTACGTGTGCGCACGGGCTGCGCTGCCTGCCGCGGGACGGAGAGGAGAAGCCGCTGCACGCACTGCTGCACGGCCGCGGGCTGTGCACCAACGAGAAGGGCTACAAGGCGTCGCATCCGCCCGTCGGTGAGTGCTGCTCCATAATGCACGCTGCTTCCCTTATAAGAATCCTCATACTTGTTAGAAGTGTATGAGGTTGTTAAAGGTGAGTAAGTTGTCAGGGGGCAGTGGGGGGGAGGGGGGGGTAAGTAGCCTATTTATTTGCCTATTCATTTAAATGAAAGCCAGCAACACAACATAGGGCAATTTCTCTGGAAATCGACCAGTATACATCCCAAAATGTCCTATAATGGGTTCTACATCTAATCAAGTGGTCCGAGCCCAAAGAGTCCAACCCATACATTGTTCCTTACTAGAACCCTTTTTCAGAAAGTGCACATTTTTTAGCCAGCAACACAACATAATGCAATTTCTCTGAAAATTCGACATGTACACATCCCAAGATGTTCTATGTACAATATAATGGGTTCTACATCTAATCAAGTGGTCTGAGCCCAAAAAGTCGAACCCATACATTGTTCCTTACTAGAAACCTCTTTCAGAAAGTGCCTAAAAGTAGCCTATTTATTAGCCTACTCATTAAAAAAAAAAGCCAGCGACACAACATGAGGCAAATGAAAATCGACAAGTTTACATCCCAAGATGTTCCATGTACAATATGATGGGTTCCAAGATGTTTCATGTACAATATAATGGGTTCTACATCGAATCAAGTGGTCCGAGCCCAAAAAGTCTAACCCTTCCTAGAACCTTTTTTCAGAAAGTGCACATTTTTTTAAACACGAGTAGCCTATTTATTTGCCTACTTACTGGAAAAAAGCCAGCAACACATGAGGCAATTTCTCTGAAAATCGATAATTATACATCCCAAGATGTTCCATGTAGAATGAGTTCTACATCTAATTAAGTGGTCCGAGCCCAAAAAGTCGAACCCATACATTGTTCCTTACTAGAAGCCTTTTTCAGAAAGTGCACTTTATTTTATTTTATTATTTTTTTTAGCACAAATAGCCTATTCATTTGTCTACTCATTGAAAAAAAAAGCCAGCAACACAACATGAGGCAAATGAAAATCCCAAGATGCTCCATGTACAATATGATGGGTTCTACATCCAATCAAGTGGTCAAAAAGTCTAACCCATACACTGTTCCTTCTAAGAACCCTTTTTCAGAAAGTGCACATTTTTCAGCACACAGCTGTGTGTAATTGCTGATGCGCATTGTCAAACTGCATTATGTCAGAGGCATAAAAAATATGTTGTGAATGTTGTGGTCTTAGAGGATATTTAGCTTATTATGACATACAGGCAGCTAATCAAAACAACACAAAGTCTGATTGACATATTAAGTAGCCGTTATGAACTAAAGTAATGAAGTTATATTTAATAAGTTATGCTGGATTTAAGATGGTTATAGTTGAATAACCATGTGTTGGTGGTTGATCTGTATGAACCTCACCAGAAAACAGATTTGTTGGTATTATTTTGTTGTTTGCATGACTGAATTACTATACTTTACTTATTAGTAGACTAAAGCATCGGGCATACATTAGAAAGTAGATGAAGACGCTTTTGTATTCATTTCCTGTTCCAATTCTAGAATGCAAACTTGCGACTTCACACTGCACATTGGGAATATGAACCTGTCCAGTGAGTTGACCAAGGTGTGGTGTTTTGGTGCTCTACCACATGGTCAGCAGGCACGATTCAGTGCTGGTACACAAGCACAATAATCAGTCCTGGTCCTGACATTCATGCACCTGTCTGTGTATTCTTCGCTTTAACACATCCATGTCAGCTAAGGGATCATTTGATATTGGTATTATAAGTTAAGTCAGGTGTGTTGAAAAATGGAAAGCATATGAGGGAAAAGTTCTCAGGACTTGGATTGGGAATAAATGTAAAAGCATACTTGCTAAGTTCCTGTCATTTGGGCTATTGTTGATGGTAGTGGAAAATGTCTAACCCATGTCAGCCAAAACCAATTACAGTTTCTGTCTCTCCTCTGAAGCACTAATGCTAAGCCATAGTGGAAGCCCTATTGGATGAACTGATATTTTTTAACTTGGAATACATAGGTTATTTTTGCTGAAGATAATTATGTGGCATTCAGTTAATTAGGTAATTACAATGAAGACTGCGATGGGGATTTGTGGTCAAGTCGCTTTTGGGTAGACTGAATTTAGGCTTAAGTTTGGAGGTGGTGCAGAGTGTCAGATTACTCTTCAAAGATTAAATCTAAGGGGAGGCTGGGGTATAGGCATGTGTGCAGAATTTGTCTGCACGCTCAGTATGTTTTCACAGTCTCTAGTCTTATTAGGAAATTGTCATTGCTAATACTAGGTTACAAAACAGATCTTAAATATTGGAATAACTAAAAATATTGGTTTTGCTGTTAAACTGTGCCAACACTCCCCTCCCTGGAGTTCACTGAAGAGACAGACACAAGTGCATGAGGATGCATTGTTTTAAAAAGAGAAGGATTACTTGATACTACTTACTAAAAGAGTAAAGAGAACGGAGATGTGGTTGTGCTGCTGCTCCTTAATTAGGGCTTTGGAGGTTTGCTGTTGTGCATGTATACACATATTCCCTTGTACTAAGAATATTTTTAAAAATAGACTGTATCAGGATCTTGCAGTGACAATGTGTGAAACAGGGTTGTAACAAGCATAGCTCTTTCCCAGTGGGTGATCGCATCAGGCACATGCTCATTCCACAGTGATTCAGCAGAACACATTTGAAGCCACTGTCTGAGGAGCAATAAAAGTAGAGGATGGATTTAGATCTGTGCATCTTCTGCACTATAGTGTTTGGTTACACCCTGTTTGGGCAGACATTGAACAAGTGACCTTAAAATTGGAAACAATGCCAACAATGAAGCATCCTGCCATTTATCTTACAATTGACATGTCAAGTTCAGGTACAGCCACTGCACATTCTTGCAGCTTTAGCACTGTCTTGCAGCTTGGGATTCAATGCGGCTTCATGACAAACTAATGGGTTTTATGTGTTCTACTCCAAATATGAATTCTGCATATTTGGTCACTAAACCTCTCACTATAAAAGGCAAAAAATGTAATGACAGACTTTTTTTTATCAAGTTTCTCCCAATGTTTAATAGTAATTGGCATTGTAAGGCTAGATCTTCCGTGAGCATAGGACTGTGAGGCGGCAGCATCCTCAAATAAAAAAAAAAAAAGTGGAACCTCATGGGCTTCTTGTTACGTATACAGTCCTACAATCGTACATACCTTTTTCCTGCTTTAGCAATGGCACATTATCACAATTAAACTTTATGTAGTAAAAGCTATAAGAAGAAGTTTGAAGCGTGTATTAGAAGTTAAAATACTATCAACAAGCAACAGACATTTTGAGACCATGTGGTTAAAGTGTCAACCTGTTGAAACATCCTGTCCTCGTCTTAAGGCTAATCACTTTGGTGTCACTTCCTCCAAGGAAGGGAAACAAAAGGCTGTTAGTTGCATGACTACATGCAGTGACTGAAAACAAGCTCGTGCATTTCAGCAAAGGTCAAAATTGGTACTGTTGCCTTGGTCATCCAAAGGCTGTCACACCCAGCAATTGATCTTGCTTGGTATGCATGGAGAATAGAGACAAGGCAGCTTGTGAATGAATGGTTTTCAAAAAACCCAAACTCACATGTTTGGTGAGACCTCAGACCAGCATAAGGTTTGCAGTGGTGTGTCTTTTTGTGGGATTACGTATTGTGTTCATAATGATTTTATTTTTTAATTTTTTTTTAGCTATGCTCAGTAGCAATGCTCGGCACAATGAATGTCACAGGCTGTCTGTTTTTTGCTGTAGCATAAATTTTGTTGTATTGTCCTGTGAGCTCTCGCTCACCTCACACACACATACACACTGACTTACAACACTCACACAAAGCTAAAAATTGGGGAACCTAATGTTAAAACAACACAATATGTTATGAGGTGGTATAGTATCTTATTGCCATGGAAAAAATGTATTTATTCATGACTGAAGTCTGCTGTATATGAAGTGTGGACCATTAACCACTTGAGTCTGGATTAAATCCTACATAACAGCATACTATGATTTGTAGATATTAGTTGTTGATCCTGACAATGTGTTTTCGTACAACTTCTATTATTTACCTGGCAAGCTGTTAAGTGCAAACTCTGTCAAGAACCAACAAATATCAAACTCAAAATTACTAAGTAAAAAGCTGTCATGGGTGTCCAAGCATACATTTAAATTCCACAACTTCTACTTAAATACTACGAAAATAAGAATAGGACTTGGTTTAACTTAAAGGCTTTTGGGCTGCAAGAAATGTAGGATGCTGATGTGGTACAATTACCCCATCCATATGTTAATTTTTAAACAGAGCCCTATCAAATGTACCTTTATTTTACTCAGGTCATCTTCAGTGTGCATTTTAAAACTCATTTGAATAGAGAGGCTGCGCATGACATGTCTGGCCTGGCCTTGTTCCAATGACTTGGCTGTGGTTCAGATGTTAAACACTGACTTGCTAGGTCTCCTTTACAAGCTGGGGACTCTGTGCACAGAAAAAGTGAGGTTTGTTCATGTACAGTAGATTTTGACCCAGGTTAAACAAAAAAAAGGAAAGCAAATCAACTAACTACAAATGAGCAGACACCTTCATCAATTACTGAAATTTTACCTGGCAATACCCACATTCTGCTGAAGTCCAATGCCAAATGCTGTCAGGGAACAGTAATCATTCATTTTCATAACTTTAAGACAGCCATCAAATTACTTAGATACAGGCATCACCTTAATTATATCCAGGATAAATGGTTTCAAATTGCCTGTGGTTAATAAGCACAACGTTATGCCAAGTTACGATGGTAATTTGCCTTTAACCGAAACATATTTGTTGTAAAAGTCATATCTGCTGGAAAATGAATTAATTGTACACACCCACTTGTGAAATTTGTATAAGTGAGAATATTTTTTTCAAGGTTCTTTTCAAATCTCTAGTGACTATTTTGTTCCCATCCTTGTAATAGCGAGGCCATAAGGGGAAGAACGTTGCTATGTCAAAAGCTTAATTTTGTGGTTATTGAACAATTTTGTGTGAATTGCAAAAAATGTTTTACATAATCCTTCTGCCAAAAGATCCAACCCAGTTACAGAGGCTTGGCTGTGGCGGCCAGAACAGCAACCCAACAATATCATAGAAATCCACAACAATTAAACGGGTTCCTTAAGTGGAGCTGCTTTATTTATTTATTTTATTTTTGCCTCTCTTCACCACAGAGCCAAGATTTAAAAGTGAAGTGGCAGTAAATATCGGATTCTTACATTTGTAGTTATGTAACGCCAAGCACTATGTGTTGGTGGACCCCCAAAATCTCAAATCTGAAGTTACCGTCTTATGGAAAAATATACTTGGGAGCTCTTTCAGACAATGTTTACTATTGTTTAGTTTGATACAGTCTGTTTTCAGTAAGTATGCTATTAAAATAAATTGCCCACCTGTTAGAAAGAATAAGGGGTATTTATAATTAACTGATATGTATGTTATTAACTGGAAATATATAGCTGACTTGTAAACACTTAGCTGGTTTAAAAGTATAATGTAAAAGGGAACAGCTCAGTTACATTATGATCATGAAAAAGCTGGGGTGGAGCTATTAACTGACTTGGGAAAATAAGTCAGAGTGTTTTTCTGACACTTTTAGTGCAAGTTTTTAAAGAAATATATTTTTATTTACAGGTTTTTAATTAAGACTCACCAAGCCAACAGCCCTCCTCGAGCATAGCTTCTGTTCTGAACCCACTCTGCCAAGTCATGAGTTGCAAGATTAATTTCAAAGAGTCAATCACAGCTCCAATAGCAGCTTCAGAAGCCAGATACCCAGTTCCAGTAATCACCCTTCCCCCATGTCCCCATGTCTGCAGTATCAGACAGACTCTTTCAACACCCGTCTGCTTGGAACACCCCTCTCGTTGACACGGTGTCACTGTAAACCAGGGATTATGTAAGATAAATTAGCTAAACCATGTTAACTCCACCCCCCCGCCTAAGTAGTTTATGATACCTTATTATTTTGTCTTCAGCAATACTGCAGTGATGCATTTTTTTTTTAATTCTTAAAATCTGTGACACATTCTTTTAGATTTCTTTAATACACACATGCAGATGCAAATCAGTAAAAGTGCAATTGTCTGTCAGATGTAGGTTCTCGCTGCAATAATAACCTTACCGAAAAAAATTGTCCAAGACACTTTGTGATTAGTTTAGGAAGAATGTCAAGGTCTCTAAATTTAGCTTTAAGGCAAACATATAATGAGTCCTTAAAACACTATGGCTTTCTAGTGGAAACAAAAAAAACACCTCTAATTTTGCTTGATTTTCTCAGGCGCCAAAATACTAATTGCGACACTCCATGTTTTTTTATTTTGCAAGGGTTTTGTAGCTGCTGGGATTTAAGGATTAAAAGTCTAAAGGTTTATACTTTATGGAAAATTTTCCACATATTATGAATTTAATTATGAAAAAATTTTGCAGTTTAACTCTGAAAGGAATAATAAAAGAAACAATATTTTTTTCCCCAAAACTCCATAAAACAGTTTTTTCCATAAAACAATTGTCTTCATATTGTCAGCGTCTTGTTCACATGTTCTGCTAGTTGTGATTTCCAGAAAATAATCTGTATTAAAAATTGAATGTTGTTTGGCCTAATAGCCCGCTTGCAGTTGAGTGTCTGTTGTAATAAAGTTTAATCTATGTAAAAGTGAAACTGTTGCAGGCACCATGTATGGAATTTAAGTTGTGTGAGTGGGGACAGGTTTGTGATTATCTGTTGATTCCTATCTCAGTCTGTAAACAAATGCAAAAGAAGGATTTTTTATGAAAGCAACTGGTTTCAGGTTTATTATCAGGCACAAAGTTATATATTTATTTTTTAAATAGCATTTGTTGTTATTGTTTCCTTTGTAGATCGTGAATCTAAAGAGCATGATGACACAATTAAGACTGACACAACAGAGGAGCAGCTGCACCAAACCAAGTTGTCAGGTTACCCGAAGCAAGACATGATTAACAGCAGGAAACAGGCAGCAATGCGCAAAGACAAGAAGAAGCAACAGGAAAAGTTACGGTCTATGGGCCCATTGGATTATTCGCCAATCCCAGTAGACAAGCACGAAACGGAATTTGTAAGTGAAAGAAATGAAGTAAAAAGTTTTCGTGGCTATCCACTAGCAAGTGAGTCTTATTATGTATTTTTTTGTTTTACATGATGTAGGGCCCTTGCAGAAGAAAGCTTGATGGGATTATAAAGGGGCTAAAAGATGCTTCCCGCATTGTGCCTCCCAATCTTTATTTGCCCAACTGTGACCGGAAGGGATTCTTCAAGCGCAAACAGGTGTGCATTTTAAAAGTTCACTCCTGAATAAACATTTGTCTGAATGTTGCTTTAATATAATTATTTTAATTACTTTCCTTTGTTTCTAACACCTTTCTTTCAAACTCTAAATCAAAAGAAGTTATAGCTGTCTGTTATTTGTCAAGCAGTAATTTAATACCAAGATTGTCTGTCAATCCCTCTTCACCCAACCCCCAATCCTGCAGTGCAAGCCCTCCCGTGGCCGGAAACGAGGCATATGCTGGTGCGTGGACAAGTATGGCGTGCAGTTGCCCGGCACTGACTACAGTGGAGGTAACATCCAGTGCAAGGACCTGGAAAACAGCAACAACAACGAGTGAGGAGGGACCTGCCATAATCACCAGAGCCGAGGCTCACCTCCTTCTTTCTTTCCCACCTGTCCACCCGCCAGTCACTCTTTAAGATGTTGATGCGAAAAGAAAAAAAGAAAAAAAACCCAACAAAGACAAACAAACTGAACATAAACTAAATGTTAAAATGAGGAAAAGGACGTCAAGAATCATTTTTGACTGACAACTCATCTCTAATCCCTGGGACCCAGCCCATTGGATCCCAGCAAATGATTTAAAAATATATATATACATTCAATTATATATTTTTGTAAAAGCTGGGGTTTGAGCACTATACTGTTAACGTAAAGTGAAAAACAGAGAATATTGTATGTTGATAATTACCAGGGCTATCTTGGTTTGTGGTGACAGGAGATAGCGTGAACTCTTAGAAGTTCAAAAAAAAAAAGAAAAAGTTTATTTTCCATAAAAATTACACATGTAAATGTGCTGATCCAGCTTCATTTGGCTCGTTCTGTCATAGCACTTACTCATCGGGGGAAAACTACTTGGAAATGTGTAACTTCACAAAGTTCAGTGTATGTGTGTGTCCATGTTTGTATGTGTGTGTTTGCATGTGTCTATGTGCAGTTGCATGAAAGAAAAAAAATGGTAGGCTCCCTTTTTTAATGACAGATTGTGCCCTTTACTTGATTTCTGGCCTCATGATTGTGTGGACAGAACATGGCCCTGGGAGCGGTTATCGAGTTGGCTCAGAGATCTTCTCACTGGCCCACTTTGAGAAAAAGATGGTGTAAGATTTAAGTCATGCTTGACACATGTCTTAGTGGCTCTGTGACTCTGTAGCTTGCAGAAAATGCCAATTGTGCCTATGTAACTGGATGCTGGCATGCAGAACAATCCAGGTGAGCAGATCAGTGAGCTGACTGCCACCTGAGGTTCCTTCATTTCCAACGTCCTCTCAGATTTCTTTCTAAGGAGGCCAAAAAAAACCAGGCCACCACATTCAAATTGTCTGGCAGGCATTTTGCTGGGAAACCTCTTCAGAAATATCACTATCGTACATGGAACAGTTGGTCTTATTGAGACTGATTTTAGTGCTCGAGCACTAAGGTCTTCTTAGAATTTGATGGATGCTTGCTTTCAAGAGTGTATCTTCTCGTTCAGCCTGTGATATGTTTTGGAATGATCATTTTGTTTTTATTTCATTGCCTTCAGTGAAGTATTGACTGCCCACTTATGAGCCATGTACCTAGACTGAGTGTCCTCACTGAATTGGGTGAGGCCTTGGACCGAAACATCACCATTGACTGTAGATTAATGAATGTTTGTTTTCTAAGACACAACTCCAAAGAAGCTGTGCTTGGGGAAAAAAAATAAGAGTTGTGCTTTTAGCATGTTGCCTGTTTTCACTTTAACAGGCACCTTGTCACTTTGGGACTTTGATTATGTGAGTGCTGGTCATGCCAATTTGACACAACTTCACATAATCTTATTTTCCCCCTGTTTTTCTGACCACAATATGTACCCATGCTGTTTTTTTTGACATTTCAGCATGCATTAGCTGCACCTTGTGGCTTGTAAGGAGCATTATTTACAACAGAAGGCACATTTCACTATCACAGTCATTCAGAGTTTTACGTTAGTCTGTGTGTGTGTCTCAGTGCCTTTCTACATACAAATACATTTGAATAGTGACGTGAACGTTACACAATAGCCAAGGGGAGAAACTGGGTTGGCAATTTTTTTACTGACGAGGGTCCTCGGTCGCTTTCAAATAGAAATGCCACAACAATTTTAGAGTGTGTAAAATCACTAGCTTTTCACTAACATCTTAAGCTAGTAGGCACACGTCTTATTTTATTTTTTTTGTCATTACGAATAAGCTGACTTTTGGTTTGACAAAGACTGCAAATGTTATAGCTAAAAAAAAGTAGTTTGTGTTGTTTTCAGTCAAGCTACATTTGAACAGGGATATACAGAGGCCTCAGTGGCCAGCTCAGGCTGGTGTTTGCTTTAGCAGAAGCCAGTCAGAAAAGCCATGCCCTGCCACAGTGGTTCTGCTCAGATCTTATTACAGAGCTCATGTGATCATAGTTACATGGCTGGGAGGGGGCCAGCAATACTGAATACAATAGGATAGCTGCTCTGGACAATGAAACAGATGAGAAGCAGCTCCTTTTGGCTTGTGTGTAGCCCTGCTTCCTTCTGCTATTGATAGCTACCATCGCTCTTATATTCACAGAAAACAGGTCCACAGAATGTACCGATAAGCACAACCGATTGGAAATACAAAGCGTTAAGAGAATAGAAGCATAAAGGTGGAAAGAAACGAGGGTGAGGGTTATAATCAGACCTTTACAGGTGTTTGAAGTAAGTTAATGAGGTATAATTCACTCAATTATTGCACAAATGGTCTAGTTAGAGGCCAGAACATTTTCCAGCCAGGTCCAGGTTTTGACCTGTGCTCAGAGCCCCCTCCCACTTTTTTTTGTTTTGTTTTTGTTTTGTTTCTTTTTCTCGTTTTAAGCAGCTTGCACTTATATATTACAATATTTCTCTTGCCATATGACAGCTTCCTCCTAACAGTGCCGACTCCAAAGCCAACCTCAGATCAGGTATAGGAGAAGCGGGAGCAGGTTTCAGACACAGAGCCTGTCTGAGAGCTTTTGACAGGGGCCTTGATGGCCCAAGCCTGACAACCACCTCTTCATCTGGTGGAGGTTAAAAAAAAAAATCTAAAAATTCACAGCTTTTGATCTCAGTCCAATTTCCATCTACTCTTACAGTTTTGTGCCTCCATGGCACCCAGGGAGAAGGAGAGAAGGTGAGGGGCCTAGGCAGTGATCATGCTCTGGGCCTCATTACCCCTTCAGTTGGGACAGTACAAGAACACATCGCAAGACACGTCACACGGTAGATACCGTTAGCAGGCTAGGCTTATGGGGTTCTCGGAATCTGTGAGGCAGGTAGCTAGCAGCCAGTGGAAAATCGATGACTAGTCTTCTGGCTATGCAACCAGCATCAAAAGCAGTAGGAAATTTTTGCTCATGGCTTAGATGTGGTCTGCAATTAAATCATGTGTAGGAGAATATTACTGCCAAGGATCCTTGTTTTGTTTAGTGTGTACCAAATGTGGTAAACTGAAACAATGAGTGTTCTCACATTAGCCAAAGACAAAACTATAATACGAAATTTACCAATCAGGACCCAAGATTCTCAAAATGCGATATTTTTTTTAATCTTTGGAATAAAGGGTTTAAGAGTACAACCACACCAAGCCAGTGTACGTTGTTGCTGTGTTGCTTAATGCCTTCATCAGATTCCAGCTCTCCGAAGTGTTTAGAGAGCTACAATATACACAACTCAATAATACAGTAGTATTACAGTTACGGAATGCATAACAGTTTCTTTTTTCTTGTTTAATTTCACTTTTTTTTACTTCATGGATGAGAAAACAAAAACTTGATTGATCACCTTGACATGTGGCCTAACTCGGCATTTGAAAAAGACCCATTTGTGGCAGGAGGACCGTGAAAACGTTCAGCATTTGGAACGCTTAAAAAACAAAAAGAAAAAAAAAAATCTCAAATTATTAAAAAAACGTGAATATCACTGTGTAATATTTATTCAACTTGTAATTTATGTACTCTTTTAACCTTTGTCTTTTTGTTATGACAAAGCATTTATTTAAATAAAGTTATGTATTCATTTAAACTCCTGCATTCAATCCCTTCTTACACAAACTCTTCTGATGTCTGCTCTGATTTTATACAGATACATATCGCCATTACACTGAGCATAACCAAAACAGGCTTTCATATAAACCTAGTTAAAAAATCCTGTATTTAATTGATCACGTAAATTAAACTACATTCAGGAAATGCTTTTTTTTTGTCTTATTACCCAATTCATACAGACTGTTGGACACAGTACACCACGGCTGTACAAGTGGCCTGGAGTGAATTAATACTGCAGGATGCAGACGTATTTTAAATGATGACTCTTTACATTAAAAGCTTGCCTCGAGGGTAGTCACCTGGTTTCAAACAGAGACAAAAGGCTGCACAGGATGTTAGAAATCCCAACATCAAGGAGAAAACATGAGCTGAAACAAGGGACCAACCCACGATGCTAACAAGGCAGGAATCAGATATCGCAATCATATTGTACAAGTTTTTTTCTTGGCATCATTAAGAGAGAAATCCTATTTATTATCTAAATGCCCAGTGAAAAGATGGAACCAAACCAATAAAAATCAATTACTAGTAGTGCATTATTACTTATTGGTTGAGCTTTTATCCATATTTAGCAAACCACTTTGGTTTTTTTTGTCTTCAGTGGACTATTACATCTTAAAACTAAAATGTAATTCGACGCAGACATATCTTTACATACAATGTTAAAATTTAACAATGAAAACCAATGGATGAAGGATTCCACTAAATATGAAAACACGTCACACTTTAAATTACAGATGTATCACTGATTCATATGTAAACACTATACACCACATTCGAAAGTAAAATAGTGCCCGTTATATTTGTTTACATTTTTTAGAAAGTTAATGTTAGTGTATAAATGCCTTTATAATAATAATAATAATCATTTATTTAGTACCTGTTTAATATTTATACATTAAGCAGCCATAGTCAACAGGCAAACCATAAAAAACCTGGCTAATGTTAAAATATAATTTCTATGCCTATGCACTTATAAATTTGAGAACGTGCAAAAAAATAAGTAAATAAATAATTCGAAGCTTTTTTGTGATTGTCCAGATTTCATTAATCATATTAAATCTTATATTCCTGAACATGAAATTCATTAAGCACTTAACACCTGTACACCTACTCAGCTAATGCTATATGATAACAGACAAGACACATAACCCCAATTGCTTCCCAAGCGCCATGTATAAAACTGCCCACTGCTACTGGCACATGTGCTCACTTCACTATTGTGTGTGTGTGTGTGTTTCACTGGGTGGATGGGTAAAATGTGGAGGACAAATTCCTTTCTGTAAGCAAAGTAGGCAAAATAAATAACTATCACTTTTCATTGATTTATCAAACAAAAATACATGGTGCTATAATCAAGTTGTCAGGTTCTGATTATGGTTTATTTTAGATGGATGTTGCATGAACGTCATAGTTGCAGCAAGAGTAATAGCGCGCTTGTTGATATATCATGGTTTAGATGCCAGTTTTAAATGTATACTGTAGGTATTACTGTAGATAATGATCTGAGATATTAAGAAACATCAGCAATCTTAAAGTATCCAAGATTTGAATTTACGGCAAAAATTAGAGCTTAACCATGTTCACCAAAAAGAATCAGTATTTGAACAGAAATGGCTTCCATTTGGACCCATTTCTAAAAATTAACATTAATTAAATTAAAATTAATTAACAGTCATTTCATTAGTGAAAATGATACAATTAAGTGTGCATCTAAACTGTAGGAAGTCAATATTATACTATGCATCACACAAAATATCTATGGTTTTAAATATCAATTATAATAAATTTGAAACACAGGCTACTATCTACAGAAAACTGGCATTATCCATAGCAGTTAACATCATTTAGGTAAAAAATTAAATTAGAAAACCTAGTTGTTTAGATTTAAAACCATTAAAATATAGACAGTTTATAGCATAGTACACAGCCAGTGATACAGAACATTTTTGTAATGTGTGATTATCAATATAGAGTGAAATTTATTTATTTGTTTTCTTCTGCTTAATCCTCTACTAGGGCAGCAAGGGAACTCCCCATGCCTATCCAGGGGAGAATGATTCGGATGCTGGGCAGGGCACCAAACTATTGCTGGGCACACTCACTCACACAGACACACACTCTATATGGAACAATTTTGAGCATTCAATTTACCTTGATGCATGTTTTTGGACTGTGGGAGGAAACTGGAAAACCCAGAGAAAACCCACACGGACACGGGGAGAACATGGAAACTCCATCCAGATTGGGATTCGAACCAGGAATTCCCAGCGCTGAGAGGCGAACCTGTTAACTACTAAGCCTAAGATTCTGAAAGATTTCTCAGGAGTAGCTGAGGAAATTGGTCACAGTGAGGACAACTAACTTAGTGTTTGTTTTCTATAGCAACTGTTCAACAAATACAAACAACAAGTTTTTTTTGTAAGTAATACCTTTAATTAAGATCATGTAATAACAGGCCTTACAATATCTGCTGGTTTACATGCATTTATGGACGTCACAATCCCTTTATGAATTAAAAGCTAACAACTAAATTCCAATTAGAAATGATAGAAACATGCTGTGCTGGGGTCATCATTTAAGTTAATGATGATGATGATGATGATGATGTCCCTCCAATATACAGTGGCATGCAAGGTAAGATAAAGTAAACATGAGAGCAAAATAGAGGTCTGCATGACGTGTGATGAATAAGATTGCCTAAGAAATTCTTCCTGTCACCTATGTGAGGCTCTTTGAACAGCAAGCAACTCTTGACAGTTTTACACTACACCAGATGGCAAACACCACTTCCCTCAATCCTCTGGTTGCAGACAGAGTGCCGCAACCCCCTCATGCACGCGTGCACACAAACACACACACACTGTTGCAATTCTATCTGAAATGGATATTTCCACTGACTTGCATATTACTGCAAGTAATTAATTACAGACAAATTATGGATTGTAAATTCAACATTATTTACAAAAAAATTTTTTTTTAGAAGAATTAACTTTTTTTTTATTGAGTATTGACTGTCAAATAGGTCTAATCTTATGGAAACATACTATGATTCTGAGGTTTCAGCCCCATAAAGTTAATAATTTCATAACCACACACACAAAAAAAAACACACAACCACATTCTTTTAACCCATTAGAACAGCTCTGGCAAATCAATATGCTCAAAAACCACAGGGATTTGTTTCGCTTTGTTTTCAAACTAGGTCAGACTCAAACTACCATAAAATTTACTGTACCACCAGAGGGTAGGCAGCAATCTATTTCGGAAACCAGCCCAAATGGAAAACTTGTAGCCAGAGTCTCAGCACTCACTCAGCTAACCCTGAAAGGCCATGATAGGGGGTGGGGGTAGGATTTAGAAGAGCCAGACTGTAGCACCATAATACACTCTAAAAAAAGAAAATCTATGAAAGCTAATTTTAAAGGCGAGCTGAACATGGCAATACCATGTGAGCTATTGAAGGTTAATATGTTATCTGAGAGGCGAAGCTCACAGAAGTCCAACTGAGTCCAGCAGTTTTAAGCTCAGCGCTCAGGCCCACACCACATTTATTTACAATCAATCAGCTTAATCAGCTGCTATTTCTGGGTCTCATCATTTTGAGTTGTTCAATGTTATGCTCAGAGAGTTCGAGTGAGAGAACCAGACAGACAAAGAACGAAAGAAAGAGCTAGAGAAATTAAAACAGTAAGATAACAGGCTTGATAATACTTCACTGTTTAAATAAACTGCAACAATAGCTTCGAAGGACAATCAAAGCCTTAGTGTGAAACATTTACTCTAAATAAATGAGGCAAGGTGGGGAAAAAAAAAAAAAGTCTTTTAAACTGTGCACCACTTGGCATCCATTCACACACCTCCCAAATGCCCTACACTCTAAAGTCTGACTCGACCCATGGGATAAGTGAAATAGCTAAGTAAAGTGTAACCCATTTGCATCGTGGTAAAGTCAAAATAGTATAAAGATTATGATAAATTGTCTTGTGCTTGCTTAATCTCAAAGGAAACATGTATTAAAATGAACAAAGCCACATGTGTAACAATAAAAAAAGTGCAAAACATCTCTTAAGGTCAGCCTTGTGAATCTTAGTAGTGCACATGGCATCACTGTATATGATGGATTGGCTCTCGGAGAGAACAGCTGCTTGCTCTGCCAAAAAACCTCAGTTACTCACATAAATCCAAATCCACACAAAAATGAATTAATGACCAGAGAAACATCCATTTGACATGGTCTCCTGACCTCATCAATAAAATGGACAAAGCTGAATAGAAATGTCCTCAAGAGATGACTTGCTCAACTCTGTTATTTGTTTATTTAATTATATATATATATATATATATATATATATATATATATATATATATATATATATATATAAACAAACTAGGGACAAGTGAATCGCTAAAGACCTGGAGCATCTTGGGAGAACGTATTTTAGGGGTGCTCTCTTATTTTAAAATCATTTTATAAGACATTTTTTAAATTTTAGAACAACTGTTGGTTGCTAGGTTCTATAACAAAACATATCTGTATAACAGTGAGTTCATTCAGCTTTTTTTGTGTCAAGTATAAACAAACCTACTTTGCAACCTTTTAACAAATAATAATTGTCATTTTAGTAATTCTGCAGCTGACTGTATTTGCAAACCTATGTTTATTTATAGATACTTAACCCACTTAATATAGCATTTGTCAGTGTCAGCTTTGTGTCCTAATCTTGACCTCTGTCAGCACATCATTAGTAAGCACTTATGCTCCTCTAGCCTCTCTTCAGTCAGACCACGCCCTCCTGTATTTCTCTCCATATGATTGGCTGGGAAGAGTGGAAAGGGGGAGAAGCCTATCAGCTGCAAACATTGGCCACACACATATGTACACACATCAAGCAACCAAATGAACACAGACAGAGGTCAAAGGCATTACAGAGAAAGCAGCACCAAATACTTAGAAGGGTGAGTCAAGAACAGGCATTGTAGACATTCGATACAATCACAATGACGGTTAAGAAAACAACTACGGTTAGGCTATGTTTTAAAGTTCAGGAAACAGGTGCACGACTCCATCCCAGTCCAGGAATCAAATATATTTAAGCATTTGACTTTTCTATATTCCAAACCTCTATTATTACAGATATGCACATCTGTATACTACAAGAGCATGCTATAATTTTTTTAGAAATTAATGCAAGAACACCAAATTAAGAATGTTTTTAACCCTAAGATGCCATCAATCCTAAGTAAATCTTCTTCATCATGAAATTATGCACCAGTACCTTTTACTGTAATGATATGCAGCAAAACATAGTCCTCTTGACTATCATGTAAACGATTTATTATTACTAACTATAAACTCATTTCATTATAATACAAGTATTATTGCAAGACGATAAAAGTGAAAATGTAAAGAAAACAAGCCAAAAAAACAACATCATGATTGTTTGATGTTGATGTTAAATGTAAATGCATGGCATCTTAGGGTTTCTGTCAACTAGGGACTTATATAGTACACATTAAGTAAGGAGAGAAAAGGCACACAATAATAGCATGTCAGACAAATATAGAAATGCATACTGATATAAGACCTTATATATATAGCGCAGTCCTTTTGTCTTGTACTTGTCATCTCTCAGGATAGGCTATAACATGGAATTGATTGGTAAATCATATTCAATTTAAAGAATTTGCACTGAAATACACAATTATATGCTCAAACACATGTCTCGTCAGCTCGTCTCTCTTCGTTCTGTCACTCCACTCAGTGGCATCTATTTGTACATGCTAGCGGGGGGCAGAAGCTCTGGCCCACCAAAGTACTGGCTGCAGTTAGGATCACCTCGGACTCTAATAGAGGATGGAATCTGGATACCAGTGTGGGGATTCACACACCAGCATTCTCCTCTCTGCCCGTGGGTGGACATGTGGCACTAGAACACAAAAGGTTAAAAGGGTAGGTTTATAGGTGGGGTTTACAGGGTTAAAACATTTGCCAGTACACTGATCAGAAGGGAGGCGTGGACGGCAGAGCTAGGCCCTGGCAGCAACTCTACCCGCCTCATTGGTCACAGCATGTCTCTTTCTGACCCCCCACCGAGCATTTTCAAAATGAGCTTATAATTGAACTGGACACAGCTTACATGGAGATCCTAAAAACATGCAACAAAAAAAAGAAAGGAAAAATAGACTGCAATTTTTCCCTTCACTAAGAAAGAACAAAGACTGACAGTTACATTAATAACACGAGGTACAAGATGTTTTATAGAAACAATTTAGATTAGAGAGGTAAAGTTTCAAGCCCTGGGAAATGTAGCTTTCACATCAAAACAATGCAATCATTTTGCTTTAAGTGGGCGGGGTTGCCCCATTTTACCCCTGTCTTTTAATGTGTCACAAAGGGATTTCACATATCATAGCTTAAACTCATATATATATATATATATATATATATATATATATATATATATATATATATTCAGGGCATGATATATGTCTATTCAGGGCATGCATGAGCTTGAGTAATAGTAAAAAAAAAAAAAAATAAATAAAAAAAAATAATAACATTGTACAAGTCTGACTAAGCTGTAGACAGTCAACAGGAGGCATATTTTATGACCTTGTAATGGTCAGCTTCAATACAGTCACCCCAGCGTCAACAAAACACCCCTACCTAAAGAAATACTTTTTTCTGTTGACTTTTGCAGGGTGTTTAACCAGATGATGCAACAGATGTTGTTGAAAGACTGATAATATTCTCATGCTAGGTGTGCAGGATCCTGCAATGATGGCTTTGCACACAAACGTGATCTTCTGTACTGGTTGGAGTTTTGCCAATGTTTTTACCAAATCACTTAGAAATCAATTAACCCTTTAACGCTCTGCTCAACCGTTTGGTAGAGGTGTGTATTTTGAAAACTGGGGGGTCTATTTAAAAAAAAAAAACACCAATTGTTTTTATTAATGCCCCAAACATATAAAAAAAGAAATAAATAATTTTTCCTTTGCTTTTTTTCTTGGTGAGGACATTAAAGGGTTAAAGAGGCTGCATAGGTTTTTACCACATCAAAAGTTTTGGCTGACCGAAGTCCATCTGTGCAACATGAATGCTACATGATCTCATTATTCCATACATATTGCAAATCTTTATTAAACTGCTGGTGTTTGCGCTCATCAAACTTATGTAAGTGTCACTTGGTTTTAACAGACCAAAAGTATTAATGATGTCCTTGCAAGTAAGTCCCAGCTAAATTAATTTGAACACCATCCCATCAGTAAAGCTGGATGGTGGTGGCTGCAACATTAATTTATGGGAATGTTTTTTATTCAAAAGTAAGTGAGATAAATGAATCAAAGTGCAAAGAAATATCTGGTCCAATTTGCATGAAACAAGAGGTAAGGCTCACGTTTGAACAGAAATATATGTGCCAATAGGCCTACATCAAAATTATACAAATGTAAGCTGCAAATTTTCAACTAAACGAGTAAAAACTGAATAAATCATCCTCGTCAACATCTGAAAGTTGCTGTCTACTACATTGATTGAGCTTAATATTATTTTCTCACATAAACTCCAGACAATGTTTGGACCTAATACAAAGGTCATTGTCTAGACATTTCATTTAATGCAAGTTTACAACAGAATACCATTCATGTCTGTGTTTTTTTACAGCTCATTGAAGGTTATGGATTAGGATACTCATTTTTATGAGGACTGATTTTATGATAATCGGTCACATGTATGATTTTTAACATTTACAGCTTTAATGAGTTTAACATTGGAGTCGCTGTTAAATAACCTTTCTTTATCACTGTCCCTTAGATATTTGCTTCCTTTCACTTCACATCATTTGCATGCCAAGAAAGGTTATCAACATGCCAACTTACTCCATATGAATGCTTTAAAAAAAATGCCATGGCCTCACTTAAGCATCTGAGTGGTTACCTGTTTAGTGTCTGGTTCAATGAATTTGGACATTTTTCTGCATACATACAAAAAAAAAAAGGCCTTCTTTCCGGTTATGTCCAAGTTCAGAATTACATTTCTTGGCTGACAAGACACTTGAGTAAATTTCACAAGAAAGAAACAGTACTGATTTCAAAATAGGGATCTTTTAAACACAACCTGCAATTGTGGTTTGACCAAGTACACGAAGAGCTGAAAACAAACAAGAGAACAAATATCCCTTATTGCTTTAAATAACCTTCACAATAAAACTGCACACATTTGTATTTATCAGCATCTTATACGCTGCTCAATATTACAGCAGCTATTGTGCACTGTTACAGCATTGTGCACTGTTTCATTAAACTATTTAACATTAACATGGTAATATTTACACAACTTTATTACAAGAACGCTTGCAAACCCATAAGATTTTTTTTGCACAATATCACACAATATTATACGATCTGAAAAGTGACGTGACCCATGATCTTCAAACAAATAACACCTCATAATTTATATCCAGCATTTTAGAACTTCTTGTAAAAAATTAACCTTTGATTTTAGTAACTGCAGTTATAGTCTGTGCAATTATAGTTCAATGGCCTTGCTCAAAGGTTTAACATCAGCTGCTTTGGTGTGCAAGCACAAGAAGGTTTGAACTTCAAAATTGAACTTATCCTGTATCCTCAACACTGAGTCTTGTTTGCCCAACATATAGGAAGGAATATGTTGATTTTGAGTCATCTTACAAAAGTTATTTAATGATCCTGCTTTTTCTACATATCAAGGAGTTTAAGGCCATGGGCATGTTAATTAATTATACATTTATTCTACTTTATTTTTCTTCTTTTAATTAGTTTGAGAGTTAAGATCGATAGATTGATGCACACGTAACCTGTTTTGTTCCACTCCAAAAGCCCTAAACCACAATTACCACCACCATACGATACACCTTGATTACAGTGTTTATAATGCAGTTGTAATCAATTTCTACTAAGCACAACATTTTTTCAAAAAGGCTTCTGGTTATTGTGTTACACAGTAACGCAGTGTAGATGTGACAAAAGATGGCCTGTATCCAAATCTTTGTTTAAGGTTCATCCAAATGGTGTTTGGTCCAAATGGGTTTGAGGTCAGAGCTTTGTACAAGCCAATCATGTTTTTTTTTAACACTAAGCTTATGCAACCAGGCCTTTATCAAACTTATTGTAATGTTTATGGGTACAGGTGTGCCGGCAAAAGGAAAGTGCTATTCCCAATCTGTTGCCACAAAATTACAAGCATACGATTATCCAAAATGCATTAGCTCGGTTTTATGCATCTGTAATTATGGCATATTAAAAAAATAATAATAAGAAGAAAGCTTTATTATAAATCCAGTGCATGGTCCTAAAGCGAAAAAAACAGAAATGTGGCATCAAAAAAGCAAATGCAGAAGCAGTAAGCAGGAATTTAATGCTGAAGTATATAAGTAAGAAAGAAAAGGTTCTAATTATGACAGAAGACCTTTGAATGGACTCCATGCTTAAGACAGAAAGCCAGTGCTGATATTAGTGAAGAAAAGTGACACGACCATATTAATAAAAAAGTGAAGGGTATTGCAGCAGAAAAAGTATAATTTTGGATGTGATTAAGACACATTAGAGAATTAAAGAATAGTCCAAATGGAAGACAGAGCCATTTTAGTAAGGTACAAATGTATTAGCAAGACAATTATTTTAACAGATTAATAATTTTGATCTGTGTAAAATAACAACTTTAGGTTTGTATGTTACATTTACATTATAATATACATGTAGAGTCTGCTAAATGACTAAATGTAAAATGTAAATATATCACATAAAACCCTAAAAGTTGTTCTTTTACACAGATTTTATCTTGAGAAAAATCAGTGCACTTTCAAATATACTATGTGTTCACTATGTATCGAAACACTTACACATTTCACCTACAAGACTATGACATTGTATTCCAAATTGGTCATCATATGCACCTACAATAGTTTCTATTTAACTGGAAAGGATTTCTACTATATTTTGAAGCACATTTGTGGAGACTACTTATCCAGAGATTGGATTAGGTTCAGAAAATGCACGGCGTGAGTTTCTAAATTTGCTAGATCTATTTGTTAAAAAATGAAATGGGAATAAGACAGTAAGAAGCCCTTATCAAAATTTAAGTCACCTGCATGCATACATGAAGAAAATAAAAAGAAGCACTTTAAACAACAGCACAGAATGTTTGACTAAGGGGATCTTCCTTTTCCAGTTACTTAAGGTTTGCTTAAATCTTTAGCTTAAATCACATCAAACATGCAATAGCATAGTTAGCCAAAGAATGTGAATTCAATATTTGCCATGTTTGTTGATCATCAGAAATATATATATATATATATATATATATATATATATATATATATATATATATATATATATATATATATATATATATATATAAATTTTTTTTTTATTTTTATTTTTTTTTGGAAAAGCTCTTTTAAAGTGACATTCACAGGTTATAGTGCAGTTTAGCTTATTATCCGTAAGTAACATTTAAGTAACAAGACACTTTGCATGTTCTGTTCACTTACCTGCTTTACATTATATTGACCTTTGCTGTCACAGTTGGGAAACTTTAATTCATACAGGTTTTCCAAAGGCCCTTTGTTGTCATGGAAAGTCATTTTAGAGATCTCGTCCAGCACCTTATCCAGCTCTTGGTGGCACTGACTCTGTTCATCCCGTAACACACAAGAAACAAAAGCAAAAGCAAGATAAGCACTAGTTTGGCGGCTTCATGAAACATAGCTGATATTCATCTGCTTCTAGCCCTAGTTTCTTTCTTTCTTTTTTTCTCTCAGAGCTATACTTTCACTCTTATTTTTTCCACCATGTAGAAAAGCATATGCATCAAAGAGCCTCGCTCTTGAACCTACACTTTTTCTAACTCACACTCTCTCACTTTCTGCCATCTATTCTGGCTGTTTGTTGCTTGGACCAGGATAAGAGGGTACGGAGTGTGAGCTCTGCCAGGGATCTTATCCGGATCATGTGGATGAAAATTTCTCCAGAGAAGCATTGCTACACTAAGGTCTTGGCTCAAGACACAAAGAATGTCAGCCTGACATATTTATAGAGGTTAGGCTCTGTTCGTCAGATAGTTGATGGATGGGCATTAGTGATTTCTCAATCTTTCCTTCATGTAAAAGGCTGCTTTTTAGATTTCCTTGGTCCTCTCTTGTGTACTTCACAGAAGTACAATTGTCATCTATGCAGTTACGCCTTAATGGTCTTATCTTACCGTAAAGCCATTTTTCGAAGTTTTTTTTCTCTGGTCATAAAGTTTATTAAAATAAATGAGAAAAATTGGCCAAGTGTATTACAGTTTTTCGGGACCTGGTAATGGCTAAAGTTCCTTTACTAACTTAAGAGTGCATAGCTGGCAGCTTTAAACTTAATTTATGTGTAATATTCATTGTGACATAATAACTTTCCAAGGATAATTTTCCACTGCAGGGAGCAGGCTCATATCTCCAAGACCAAAGCAATAAGAGAACACATGTCTCCTTTGGCTAAATTATCATTTGAAACAAAACATAAATGAAAGATTATGCAAGACATTGTTAAATAATTTGGGCAAGGCCTTATGAGGGTAGCTGGCTTTCAGGATGAAGTCATGCAGCCGTGGTCAGATGGCTAGAGATTTAAAGGTCCAGGTAAGACATGGTACTATTCCAAGCAGAGTTAATTAAGTAGCTGTAGATATATGTGATGGCCAAAAGTGATAAGGCTGGCTTTCAGAAATACCAATGAGATAAGAGCTGGCTCATATAAATGAGCAAAGAAACAAAGCTCTTTTAGAAGAGCATTTGTCATTGTCTGGTTTTAACACTCTAGAGTAATGACGGACTTCCAGAGACACTTATCCTGGCATGAAATCATTCACAGAACATGCGTCACTTGCCTAATTTGCACCCAATCTGTACCCAATATTTGATTTAAAAAATGACAAAATTTGGAAAAATGGGTCTTCATGAACACTTGAAATATTTAAGCATGTTAATACATTTGAAATGGGTAACTACATGGATGACGCTTCCATATAAATTTGTGTTGTGTGTTATTGTAATAACCAGAAGATGGCACTGCTGTACCAAACACAATGCCAGCCAAGGTCAAGTGACGTTTGGATTGCTACACTAAGTTTGCACCAACACACTCAACCAGATAACTGGGTTCTATGGGTCTGAGAGGTGTAACAGGTTTTGAAAAGCTTCAACACCTCCAATAAGTTTCTTATAGATTTCTCACCTGTCTTGATCTAGCTGCTGTCTGGATCTTGTGATCCTCCACACGGTTCATCATCTTTGCTTTCTGTTCATTCAGATGATGCTTTACCATAGTCTCCCTCATGTGCCAATAGTTGACATCTTTGTTTGGTTTCTTCATCGGTGGTCTCGTGCCCAATAGCTCTCCTGAAAAAAAGTAAAATTCAAACTTAATTTGTTGTTTATAGCTCAAATACAGACAAATATTAAAAATAAAATACATGAATGAATAACAGTACATTTTTATGCAATAAAATGCGATTCTTTGAAACTTTATCCATGAGCAATGACAAGTCCCAGATTGCTTATTAAAAAGAGAACAAAGTAAGCCAAGAACTTTTATGATCATAAACTTAAAGTCGTTAGTATAACAGACTCTTAAATAGGATTTATCACATTTAAAATTACATTACATTTGGTTATTTAGCAGAAGATTTTATCCAAAGGAATGTTTGATGGTTGGGGTCACAACACAGGGTTGGTGACAGCACCCTGGAGAAATGAGGGCTAAGGGTCTTGCTCAAGGACTCACATCACTTCAGTGCACCTGCGATTAGAACCCACAACCTTTCGATTGACAGTCCAACACCCTAACCACTGAGCTTCCACGCCCCTAAATAACAATATAATTGAATAAATAGTGCATACCACAGTTGTTAGAGCAATACTGCCTTGTTATGATATAGTGCCCTTGACTCAACAATGCCAAGCTGCCTCTTAAGCACATCAGTTATTGTTTATTGTTCTGCAGTGACACTAATGTAGTGAGGGGGTTTTAGTGCAGCAGTGCTGTAGTTTGATTTAAACACCTCAGTGACACTGCTGGGATATGAATAATGCATCAACTAAATAATACCTGTTCTATGGTTCTGACCATTGGAGAACAGAGTAAGGGGGACTGATACATTATGTACTAAAGTCCACAAACAGATGGAATACAAAGTCCATCTTTACAGTAAATGGAACTTAGGACAATGGACAATAAGCGAAAGGTTTGTGTCCAAACTTTTGATTGGTACATTCAAGTGTTTTTCTAAAATTGCTTTTATGTTGCTGTGAACAAGGGTTAGTACCTTAAGGGGTGTTATAACGGTAAAACAAGGAACAATGACTGTCAACTGCTTATACATTGTACAAACAATAACTTCAAAAATCCCAACCGTGTAAAGTTTAATGGTTCGAGCTCAAAAACTGTAAGAGAAGACGTGCTGGACATTTTGAAGTTGAAAAAGAGGAAGCAGAATAAGACAAGTCAGCTTTATAAGATGGTGAGATGAAGTGAGCTGGACTGAGGGCTATTGTGGGGATGGGGTGGGAGCCTTTCAGTCCATCGTTACTACTGGTTCGGTGGAAACTTATCTTAATCATAAGCTTTTCTTCTTGCGAAGACTGAGCACAATGATGTCTTGAGATAGATCCTGCTGCCACATACACCAGGTTCCTTTTAAAGTCACACATGTACATGACTTCATTCCTGCCCCTTCCTGCCAGTGACATCACCCAAGCATGCTTATTCTGTCCCCTGTAATCAGAGTACTATTGGGTGCAATTATCATCAACCTCATCAACCATAAACTCTTCTTTCTGTTTGTTCTGGCAGGCAGTATAATCTCTTGAGGGACACCAATAGAGAAAGTGATCCTTAGACAATGTCACTTTCCCTCTTTATGGTTCACTTTGGACAATGTTGTCTTTCATTTTATTAGCATTTATTGCCATGGACTCCATTCACTTCATTCCCTTTAACTCACTGCATTATGACATGTTGAAGTCATTGGCCCTTCCTGCAGGACTTAGACAAAGCCCTGCATGACTTCAGCATGGGCCCGAGCACTGGAATTGATGCATCTAAAGGCAGACAATTCCGTATTTTGGCCAGACATGGTGTTTTCTGTCTTGAATTCCATGCCCATGCATAAGAAACAGACCCAAAAATAGTGACACTTCCAGACAACTTTTTCAGGGTTGGCCAGATTTTAAAAAATTACTGGTGGGTGTGCTTTGCGGTGGACACCTGCCATTACATAAACACAAAAGCATCCCATCGGCTTGGTCACATTCCTGGGCCAGGACCAACAACACCTCCTACTTAATGTCCTGTCTTATATTCCACTCTCTTTCCTTTTTCCTCTCTGTGTGTGGCCTATACTGGCTGGGTGGTTGAGGGATCCAGGAAGATACATCCTTGTACCTTGTACCACATTGTACCACATTGTACCACATTGCTTGTTTATGGGCTGGTAACCAACAATGTAATTTTTCTTTACTTGGCAACATATATCTAAATTTTTTGAGTAGTCCAATAGTCAGTCCTGTGAGGTAATTGCTGATTGTAAATTGCAACTTAAAAGATATAGCTCTACTCAGTATAGTAAACATAAATTTAAAGAGCATGATGAAATCAAATTCAAATTAATTTTTTTCTTCTTTGTGGCCAAAATCTCTTCATTTTTAAGAGCAAATATGATTCTCAAGCTTCAAACATAATATGGCTATAATTAAAACATTAATTGTCTTTGAAAAACAATACAGGGGGAGGTTAATGACGTTTTTAAAGGTGGTTTACTACCACTGGAGGGTTGTTCGTACCATATACAGATATACAGTGTAACTCAGTCTGAGAATCACTCAGCACTGGGGGATCCAGGTTCAAATCCTAATCTGGGTGGAGTTTCCATGGTCTCCCTGTGTCTGTGTGGGTTTCCTCAGGGTTCCCTGGTTTCCTCCCACAGTCCAAAAACATGGATTCAAGATAAATTGGCTGCTCTAACATTGCTCCTATATAGTCTGTGTGTGTGTGTGTGTGTGTATGTATGTGTGAGTGCAGTGATAAATTGGTGCCCTGTCCTGGGTGTCCCCAAAATGTTCTCCCCTGGATGGGCATGGGGAACCCCACAACACAAGTAGAGGATTAAGTATAAGATAATGAACAAAAAAAAAGATCGAATGAAAGTAAATGTCTGAGCATAGCTGTTAAGGTTGGATATAGCCTTGACTTCCTAAATGTTCTCATTATTTTACAGGTACTTTTTTATACACCAAATATGTCTGAATATTTTTCATTCATTATCTTCCGCTTATCCTCTATTAGGGTCGCGGTGGGGTTCCCCATGCCCATCCAGGGGAGAACATCTCGGGCGCTGGGCAGATAGACCCAGGACAGGGCGCCAATCCATCGCTGGGCACACACTCACTCACATAGACACACTCTAAACAGGGCAATTTTGAGAACTCAATTAACTTGATCCATGTTTTTGGACTGTGGGAGGAAACCGGAGAACCCGGAGGAAACCCACGCAGACACGGGGAGAACATGGAAACTCCACCCAGATGGGGATTCGAACCGGGAATCCCTAGCGCTGAGAGGCGAACGTGCTAACCACTAAGCCACCGTGCCGCCCATGTCTGAATATGAATCACAAAAAAAAAAAAAAAGATCACAGGTAAACCAGTCCCTACAAAGGTGAATACGGCCGAAACGTTTGTCCTTTGGATTATTGATTAAACATTTTGCTTGTGAAGTTTATTTACATGGAAGTCTGTAGGTTAAAACCATGTCACATTTAAAAGAAAAGGTGGATATCTGCTGATCATCTGCTCCCTGAATTAAGCAAATTTTAGGTTAAACTGTTTCGACTGATTTGCAATTATTAATGTTAAGAAAATCATATTAAAATTTCAAAGTAAATGACACTAAGACCTGTAGAGTAAGGCTCTGTACAGCAAGTGCAACTGTGCAGGCATGGATATTCTGGATGTGTGTGGGTTCTTACATGTCTTTCTAAATGTAGGTATAATGTAGGATAGTCATGCAAACGGAAACAAAATCACAAACGGTCTCCTTTGCTCACTTCACTTGTTTAACAGGGAAGTTAAGCAGAACAAAGTACTCAGTGCTTCTCAATGAAAGAACATGTTAAAGTTAGGATGAGATATACACGTGACCTAGTTTCAGTGTTACAGTATACCTCAGAGAAGGAAATGCCTTTCAGTGTTCCTGAAGATAACATTTGGTCAAAGCCAAATGCCATTAGCTTGCTAGACTCATTTTGTAACATGTGCTAGCCTTTTCAGGCAAATTAGAATGTGTTTTTTACAAATGTAAAAAAAAGAACAGGGTTTTTGGGCAGCAACTTTGTCACACAGAATCTGAGACATCGGAGACATCTAACATTTTGAACAGAGTATATTTAAAGTAGCGTGTGTACCAGATTCAGTTCTATTACTCATTCATTCATTATCTCCCGCTTATCCTCTATTAGGGTCGCGGTGGAGTTCCCCATGCCCATCCAGGGGAGAACGTCTCGGGCGCTGGGCAGATAGACCCAGGACAGGGTGCCAATCCATCGCTGGGCACACACTCACTCACACAGACACACTCTAAATTGGGCAATTTTTGAGAATTCAATTAACTTGATCCATGTTTTTGGACTGTGGGAGGAAACCGGAGAACCCGGAGAAAACCCACGCAGACACGGGGAGAACATGGAAACTCCACCCAGATGGGGATTCGAACCGGGAATCCCTAGCGCTGAGAGGCGAATGTGCCAACCACTAAGCCAACGTGCCGCCGCAGTTCTATTACTGATATAGAAATTGATTTATGTCATCAATGAGTTTGCGAGATAATTAAGATAATGAAAAATGGTGATATTTTCATAATTCATAATTGATATATCATATTTATTTATTTCATGTTTTTACAAGCAATGTATTAATTTGAAGGTCTGTAATCAATATAAACCAAAACGGAAACATACTTTTTCTTAACACAATTTTACTTGAAAGAAAGGCCAAACCTAGCTAAATATTAAGTGTAATAAATTACTGATATATAATGATCAGGAAACCAATATTATGAAATTGCACTCTGACCATTTGCTCATCACTGCTCTTTGCTGCAGATGATTGGAACCAAAGAAATTAACATAGATTGTCAACTTATGCAAAAGAAATATCATTAAAACACAAAGCGGTTTTATATAAGAGGTCAATGTAACAAATGCTTTGACATTTAGAATTCTCCAAAATATCTTAAGGCTCCATATTGCTGTCGTGGACTTGTGGTCAAGAAACCAGCCTTGTGACCTGATAGTCCCGGTTTCAATCTCCAGTATTACCAAATAATATGGTTGAAGTGCCCTTGGGCATGGCACCTAACCCCAATTGCTCCCTGTGCACCATATATGAAGCTGCCCACCACTCTGGGCATGTGTGCTCATTTTACTAGTGTGTGTGTTTTACCGCATGGATGGGTTAACTGTGGAGGACAAATTCCTCTCTGTGAAATCAAAATAAATCACTTTAAATAAGTTTTATCTTAAGTTTCAAGTATTTCAAGCTTCTGGACAATATATGGACTCAAAGTGTAAAGCAATATACAGTTGATCTCTTTGATAATTTACTGATATTTCTTGCTATTAAGACACTTTGAAGTTGAAATTAGAAATTTTGGATTTTACATAATTCTTGTCAAATTAAGGATTGAAATTATAAATAATAAAATCATTGCATTGGGAACTGCAACACATTATAAACTCTAACATAAAACTCCAGCTTGCTGGAAACTTTACAAATAATTCTTTCCATGTGTCTTATTTCTTCATGTATTCAGGTACAGACCCACAAACCCAAACTCCACCCAGCATTTTTAAGACCCCCCCCCCCCACACACACACACACACACTTGCATTTTTAGGCTTGTAGCTATTATCAATGCCCGAGTTGACGAAAGGTATTTTAGCAGTACAGTCTGCTCACCTGTTTACATTTTAACCTTTCAGCTGTAATCTTCTCACCGAGTAACAACACCTGAGACCTACCGTTAGACCATCTTTCATCATAAAGTAAAATACTTCCATTGGTCTGACAGTGCTGTTTTGAACACACATAATGCTTTGTTTCTTATCTGTGTGGAGTCACTGGTTCATATGCATCTTCTGGCTGATACCCTTGAAACATCCCCATTTGCCCTTAGGTGAATGTAAATCAGTCAAGCTGGCCATAAGGAGTCTTTGTGGGGTCGCGGGTGTAGACACGCAGCCGCCACCCGAGACATGCCCACGCTTATTAGGTTGTGTAAGGGTGCCGGACAGGGAGGGAACGAAAGGGATTTGAACAGGTCTCAGCACATCACACTCCCTTGGGCCTCTGAAGGCAAGAGGAGTACTCACACCACGAAAAAAAAGAAAAATTAGGGATGTGGAACGACACTGTCTGGTGGAAAGTCGCATGCACATTAAGAAAACATGCCACACTCCATATTCGGAGACATGCAATTAACGGCATGACTAAAAAATACAGAGCAGGAACACAAGAAATTAAGTCCAAGGCCTGATTAAAGAAACAAGCATACTGCAGACACCTGGCCATTCCTTTCTTGTTATAAGACCATGATCAAACATGCTGAAGAGCTGTCTGCAACAACTAAATTCTCTGATATGATAACATACACTTTAAGGCTTAAAGTAGTTCAACAAAGAATGAGGGGTCACAGGGAGTGCTGCTACAGAAGGTTAAACCGGCACTTCTGAACACAAGACGTGATCGATTGAAATTCTAATAAGTCTAAAACCAGCACAATTTCTTTACTATATCTGTTTTAATCCACCAACCTTTTAGTTCCTTAATGTAACCCTAATGTTTTTAGTCAGATGATTCTGATAAAAGACAAATAGAAAGCAGGAGAAATGGGCAAGATAAAGAAAAAACTCTACTCTTTTTATACACTTATTAAGTAAATTGTGAGTAAAAAAAACTATTAAAAACCACAAAACATGGTAAATAGGATATCATGAAGATAAAAGATTTTTTAGCTGGAGTATGAAATATTTTCTTGTTGATGAGCTACTAGGTGTAAGCAACTGTCTCATCCTCCATACATCCTACACAATGAATAATAAGATTTAGCATAGTTTGGTATTCCTTCAGTGGCCTTTTATTACAATGAGCAGACTCATTGACATTTATTTTATTTACTTCATTTTTCAGAACAAATATATTTATGCTTCTGTATTTCTAAAGCTACCTGTCAAATGTTACTTACTTGTGATGCATAAATGATATTTTAAACCCCGAGTGGTGAATTTATGTCATGATCCATGAGTCAGATTTACTGGTACAGAATTTACAGGTACACTGAAGATGGAAGAGTAAGAAAGTAAATAAAATGACCAGTGATTGATCAACAACAATTATTAGTATTAGTACAACTAATTTACTCAATTATCCATTCAAATGAACGTGTTTATTAAAATAAGCTGACAATCCCCAATCTAAAATATCCATCCATCCATTATCTTCCGCTTTTTCCTCTATTAGGGTTGCGGGGGGGTTCCCCATTCCCATCCAGGGGAGAACGACTCGGGCGTTGGGCAGATACATCCAGGACAGGATTCTAGACCATAGACCAATCTATTGCTGGGCACACTCACTCACCCACAATAACACACTCTATATGGCGCAATTTGGAGAATTTAATTGACTTGATCCATGTTTTTGGACACCCACGCGGACACGGGGAGAACATGGAAACTCCACCCAGATTGGGATTCGAACCAGGAATCCCTAGTTCTGAGAGGCGAACGTGCTAACCACTCATGCAACCCTCATGACATATCACTTTCTCAAAAATAAATCAAATGTGAGATAATGTCACAAAGAACATCCAAAGTCTAATCAGCCCTGAGTCCACATTAACATTTGACTCACATTTCACAACAAACCATCAAGGTATTAATGAGATCTCATGTTTACAAGAATCCGGCCGGAACAGATTGTAAAAATGTATGTAGTGTTTGGACAGGCCAGAAACAGGAGACTGATGATGCACTGGGACTCCAATTTTATATGAGTCATCCCTGAATGTTTTAATCATGTAAATATACAGACCTGATTAACCTCAGTGGTGCTCCTGCCCCAACGTGAGTTATTAATTCTCTATAGAATACAGAAGGCTCTGCCTTCGTTCCATGAATGCATCTTTTTCAGAACTCTAATGTAAGTATACTCAGCTTGTTTAATGTTAGTATTTTCACCTCATTAAGTTTGTTTTTATGTCCCGTGCAGGCAGGAGGAACGGAGCGCATTTGCACATGAACTAATTCTCCCCCTGTGACTTGGATTCGGAAAACAACACCAATCTTTAACATATTAAAATCATTAAACATCATTTGATTAATTTCTATAGATGAAGGTGCAGAGCTCGGGTAAACTTTGCTAATTTGATGACCTGGTCCAGTCAGTCCTGTCATTTACAATTTACCCAACTCATCATTAGTTCTAAAGTTAAACTCCACATGCTACATTTTCATAGTTCTTTCTTAGTCTTTTTCACAACAATGCACCTATGCACTTTATAACCAATAATTTGCTGCTACTGATATTTGCACAAAGGTATATGGTATGCATAAACCTCTCTGTAATCAGTATAATTTGCACAACACTATAATATATATATACTATATATACTATAATATAATTAAATCTAATGGAGCTCAAATGTTAATTGGTTGTGATGAAATACTATCACAATTCTAATCTACTATCACAAATTTTAATCACAATTTTATTTTGTGATTAATAAAGCATCGATATGTCTATCTATTTGTTTCTGACTTCACAAATGAGCTTCTGGATGAATTGGCAACAATTTTAACAGACAAATTTCAATACAGTGGAAAAAGGCTTTTCAGAAAAGTACAATCTTTATAGCTGCAAAGATGGTAACATTTGAAAATGGGCTATCATAATGGAAATCTTTATGAGATCCTATATTTTAGTCTATGTAGATTATTTAATCCTTTTTGATTTGTTCTAGTCTGGCTGGTATGTTTATAACATTATATTGTGGGTTTACATTATACACTTAAAAACAGTCTGGTATAAAGTGGAGTTCATTGTTGAGTTTATAAGCTCTTTCCATTGGCTCCCTGTAGCTGCTCACATTCAGCACAAGGCATTGACTTTGGCCTACAGGACAATCTTTGGATCTACACCCTCTTACCTTAAATCCATTTATTTATGATACACCCAAACTTGTTCACTGCACTCTAGTGATGAATATCACCTGGATCAACCTCACTCTTATTCTCATTCCATATCATTCACTGCTGCTAAATGACGGAATGGTCTTCCCAACAACTCAAAACACATCTTTTCCAGAAGTCTTTGTTATAAAAAATAAATATGGTAGGGTAAATTCTAGGCATTGAATAATCAGGTTTGATTATACTACAGTATAGCTGGTTCCTCCATAACTACTCACTTGTGTAGTTCTCTTATTTGGATAAAAGCATCTGTTAAATGACTAAAAATACATGCAATGTAATGTCATGACTGCAAGTTTGTTTATCTTGTCTACACCACTATACTTGACAGCTAATATTGGGTGTTGGTAAAAATATGGGGTGTTTCTACCAAACACTGTACCAAGCCTAAAGATCAACAGTATCTTGGTTACATCAGTAAAAAGGATATTGTTTTAGATCTTTGTTGTTTTGTAAGGTGTCAATTTTGCAAACCTTGTTCTACCAAAAAAAGGATGTTTCCAAGACAACGGTCTTAAAAAAGAATTTCAAGTACATCACAAATCAATAACTGCAATTAAACATTTTCTTAGATAATTGTAGATTAATCTTGCACTATACACACACACAGCTTTGGTAGTTTAAGTCTTTCTTTGTCTGCTGTTGACATCTAAAGATTTGAATAGGTACTTAAATGAGTTAAAAGTCAGAAAACAGAGGCCATGGGCGCCAAGCTTTTTTTTTTCTCAAGTCCTGAAACCACTTTTGTAGTCTGGAGCCATTGGATTTGCTTTATTTAAACTTGAGTGGCAATGTTTCCACAACAAGTCTGCAAGCTTGAAATGTGCCAACAGCTCTGAGTCTTCCACCTCATGACAGGCAATACTGATGAAGGGTTTTTTAAAGAGACCTAATTAGGCATCGTTCCACCTGAGGCTAATTAGGTATGAGCACCCAGTGACCTTTCACGCTTAGTTAATTGCAATGGCTTACTGCACAAGGTTTACTCTGACTTAAAACATCATGACTACCTTGTATAAAATGGCACAAGCTATAATTTCCCATCTGTGCCATGGATTATTGTTAATCTTTTACAGTTACAGCCGCTACACAAAGTGAGTCTACATACAGGCTCACTTTATGTGCGCCTCTATAATTACTTATATATATAATTTTAACTATTGAAGAAATGCTGTATAAAATACTACATTTTTAAACCCCTTTAGATCTTGAAAATAACATCTATTATAAACATTCCCTTCCATGCATTAAGCTTCCTATTCATCCACAGATGCCATATTCCAATGTTAAGACATACACAATACTCAAGACAAGCCCAATCAAGGAAACTTGAGAGTCAAAACAAATTTGATGATTTTAAATTGAATACTTAAAATAAATACTCTTTACAGTGGCTCAGCACGTCTTACCACCTCTACATGGTTCGAGCAGCAACACCTGTGATTGGTGGCCAAGGGTGGTTAGTGCTATTGTGTGCAAGGGAAACTTATATTTAGATGCTATGCAAGTTGTTTTGTTTGGCATTTTTTTTATTTAAATAAAGTTTCTATCCATCTATTCATTATCTTCCGCTTTAGCTTTTACTAGGCTCACAGGGGGTTCACCATGCAGGGGAGAACGTTTTGGGCGCTGTGCAGATACACTCAGGACAGGACGCCACATGCTCTCTATGGGGCAATTTGGAGAATTCAATTGACCTCAATCCATGTTTTTGCACTGTGGGAGGAAACCAGAGAACCCGGAGGAACCCAATGCGGATACCGGGAAAACATGAAAACTCCACCCAGATTGGGATTCAAAGCTAATCCCTAGCACTAACCACTAAGTCACTGTGGCGCCCTTTAAAAAGGCTTTTTCCGAAAAAAAAAAAAAAAAAAAAAAAAACACTCTAAAAACTAAGCACTTATGCATAAATTAACATTGCATTTACACAATTTGCAGGAAATGTCATCATAAGCCCGGAAAATCCGACAAAGAAAGAGTTATTACTTATATATATATACTGTAGAACATTTGCCTCTCAGCGCTAGGGATTCCTGGTTCGAATCCCCATCTGGGTGGAGTTTCCATATTCACCCCATGGGTTTCCTCCGGGTTCTCCGGTTTCCTCCCACAGTCCAAAAACATGGATCAAGTCAATTGAGTTCTCCAAATTGCCCCATTTAGAGTGTGTATGTGTGAGTGAGTGTGTGCCCAGCGATAGATGGGCAACCTGTCCTGGGTGTATCTGTCCAGCACCCAAAACATTCTCCCCTGGATGGGCATGGGGAACCCCCCCCACGACCCTTATATAGGATAAGGCGGAAAATAATGGATGGATGTATTCATTCATTATCTTCCGCTTCATCCTTTCGCGTGTCCCGGTGGGGTTCCCCATGCCCATCCAGGGGAGAACGTTTCGGGCGCTGGGCAGATACACCCAGGACAGGGTGCCAATCTATCGCTGGGCATACACTCACACACACTCTACATGGGGCAATTTGGAGAACTCAATTAACTTGATCCATGTTTTTGGACTGTGGGAGGAAACCGGAGAACCCAGAGGAAACCCACGCGGACACAGGGAGAACATGGAAACACCACCCAGATGGGGATTCGAACCGGGAATCCCTAGCACTGAGAGGCAAACGTGCTAACCACTAAGCCGCCGTGCCGCCGGATGGATATATACTGTATATACTTACATGTGACAGATTTTGAAAAAGACGTGTCCCCGAATGATGAATGCTTTTGATTGGTTAAGAGGCCTCCAATAATTATATATACAGGACTTTTCACACAATGGCAAAATAGTTTTCCAATAACTTTAAAAAAAAATTTCTTCACAACTTACAAAACTAAACATTACCATTGTGTCCTTATGACATTGCAAGAAAATCCACTTCAACCTATTTAATTATGCTTTAAAACAATGACTTGAATCATTACAAATGAAGTTTAGGCAGCATGGTGACAACATTGAGCAAAAGATATCTGAGGAGTTCACATGTTCTCCCTGTCTTCATGGTATTTCTTTGTTAATTTTATTTGCCGCCCACAATCCAAAGACACGTAGCCTAACTCAGATGAATTACAGGTACTAAACTGTTACTCCGTGTAAATGCATCTGTGTATGTCTGTATGCTTAACCGGTGATGGACTTACTGTTCCTCTTACCTTGTTCCTGCCATTTGCCTAAAACGAGCTAGAAAAGTTTTCTCTACCCTAATGAGTAATAACGGCTTAAGTTTACAGCTTATACCTTACACCTTCACCTTCTGCATTTAATAATGCATGCATGTTTTGGAAATAGTAAAAAGATATTAATAATAAAGTTTTATTACTAATAAACTAAACTAATACTACTTAAAAAAAGCTATTTTTAATATGTCACACAAAAATACAGGATAAATAGTCCATCCTTTCATCTATTATCTCCCGCTTTATCCTCTATTAGGGTCGCGGGGGGGGGGCTCTCGGGCGCTGGGCAGATACACCCAGGACAGGTTGCCAATCTATCACTGGGCACACACTCACACACACTAACACACTCTATATGAGGCAATTTGGAGAATTCAATTGACCTTAATCCATGTTTTTGGATTGTGTGAGGAAACAGGAGAACCTGGAGGAAACCCACGCAGACACAGGGAGAACATGGAAACTCCACCCAGATTGGGATTCGAACCGGGAATCCCTAGTGCTATGAGGTGAAGTGCTAACCACTAAGCCACTGTACCGCTCAGGCTATATAGTAATTTTTCAAAAGGTTTTTCAGTGTTGTCACTCTAAAGACTTTTCTCCAGTTCTTTTATTTTTAGAACTGCACATAATAACAAAACAAAACTACAGGAAAAAATTAAAATCCCACAAAATATCCAGACAGCAAAATCAATTAGACAATCCAATAAATCCAGCATTACCTTCACATTTTTAATTAATCCTTTTATGAAACTGAACTAAATTATAAAGTAAAAGTCACACATTCTAGTATGTTTAAAACATTTTTGTAGGAAAGCATATTTAAAAACAAGTTGATTTTACATGAAGGTTCTAGGAAGAATTTTTGTAGGTAGAGTTTAAAACTTGTGAATAAAAAGGTCTAAAGGTACCCAGAGACCCATTTTAGGTAAGAAGTTCCTGTATGTAATTTGGATAGTTATTTAATAAGATATAGCCCTAGGTAAAACATTCTCAGTACCCCAAAGAGAATGTCGATTTTTAAAAAAGCAGAGCTACACCATGGATAAGGCTTTCGTTCCAGGGCACATCTGCAAAATCTATGAAGATGAAAACTATAAAGTGCTCAATTACATTGCTTATGCCACATGTGATGAGCCCATGACAGGAAGCATACTGTAAAAAAGTGTGCAAAGATTCTAATATTTTGCAAGAACCGAGTTCATGAAACATCATTCTACAGGTGAGTGAACCTTTATTGTGAAATTATATAAAGCATACTGTGCTAGACTTTGATGTCATGTAATCAGACTCTGCGGAAACTAGGCCTGATTCCATTACTGGGACAGTGTAATAGCAAATCTGAGTCATTGGGTCTGCTGGGGCTGGATTATTTACCCCTGATGGTTTGGCAGTTCTAGTTTCAAGAATTCTTGGGCAACTCAAAAAGTAGCATTTTGTGCAAAAACATCACGCCAATCCAGCCAGGCGGACAGACATGTGAGGCTGGAATCATCTCAAAGTCCACTGTGCTAATCACTGCCAAACGACATTAAACCACTTTGATATATATATATATTTTTTTCTGTTGTAAATTAAATTTAGCAGCATGCTATGCTAATTGCAGCCAATAGGTTTTAAAGCAAATCCCTCCGATAATATTTAGTTCTGATTTGTAAAACAGTAAAAATTCAAAAATTTATGAAAAAAAGAATGATTTTCATTTCATTAGATCTGTACATACTAATAAATGCTGTGCACGGTTCCTACCACACAAGAACAATGAGGAAAAATTACAGATCAAAATTATTTATCCATACATTTTCCTGTGGTGCTCGATACACACCCACTATGACGTACACAAGACATGTGTGTGTTGAATTCAATATTACTTTAGATATTAATGCGTTGACTTTAAATCATATACACCATATGATGATTAGTTGAGCACATCTGTTATAGTTTACAGTTTAACATAGCTTGATACTGCTCCTCTTAAAATGTCACTTACCCGCTTCTGGTTCCAAGAACTCGACAAGTGTTGCTGTAAAACCATTCTTGCAACAGTAAATCAACCATAGTAACCTCATAAAACACAGTATCATAACTAATTTGTTATTAACAGTTGCCACAAAGCACAACAGCAAAGTCATTACATGACCACATTATTGTACTGTATATAGCATACAATCACAGAAAACGTTACTGGGCACTGAAGAACAAAACAAAGATTACTTTATTAGTGACATACAGCACATTGAATGGATCTACCTGGTTCAAGTATATCAAGCAAGCCTAATTATCTGTGCAGTCAAATGGCATATGAGTCATATGAGACTTTTTTTGATCAAAAACTCCCAACAAGCAGCTTTGGCATGATTACGCCATTGTATGAAAAAAAGAAAGACTTTAGAAGAACATGTTCATAGCAAACATGTGTAGAAGAGTCTTAGGGATGAAGTATGTCTACTCTAATAAGTTATAATTACAGAGCGTTATTTTACGACTGAGCTTTTGCGGAGTTTGTCTCAACTTTACGCATAAGGAATGATCCCCACTGAGGTCACCCACCGTAGTCGGGTTCGAGCTCGTCGTGTGTGTCCGTGCTGTCGCTCCTGACCTTGCAGATCCCCTGTCCCTTCACCAGCTGCTCCAGCGGCAGATCGGAGTCCTGGCCGGGGGCGCAGCGCAGCCCGTTGGCGCAGCGCGCCGTGTACACGCCGCACGTCTCCCCCAGCCTGCGCGCACACACCGGGCAGCACCCGCAGCCCGGCTCCCGCACCAGCTCCGCGCACGACTCCGGAGGTTTGGCGCAGGCAGCCTGCTGCTCGGCGGTGCAGCTCGGGCAGCGGAACACGACCTCCGCTCCGGAGAAGGAGGAGGAAGAGGAGGAGGAGAGGAGCAACGCCAAGGAGGCAAGCAACAAAGCGCGCACCGAACGCCGCCACATCGCCTCGGCCCGGGACTTTTAACGCGTTCCCTTTACCGCCAACTTCAGGTGGAGAGAAACAGGCAGCGGCGGGAGCGGAGGTGGCGGACAGGTGAGGTGTGCCAGCGCGCTCTGCTGGGTCCTATGTGCTGTCATGTTCCGCACACATCCCGCCTGCAATAGGCGGTCAGACGAGCCCGAGCCCGGGCTTAACCCTGCGCTTATTAAGCGCGTGCGCACGCGCGCACACACGTGACCGTGCTTTACAGGGAGTCTGCGTTTGTAGTGGAGTCTCAAAGGGGCTGACAAAGATCATCTGAGGGTTTCAAACAGGACTTCTCTCATTCACATCGGACTACCTGCTGTTCAACAGGCGACTGGGGTGCAGCAGTGGCCAGTAACCAATCATTAATAAAGTTCCTCTTTAAGTACACTTTATAGGATATATATATATATATATATATATATATATATATATATATATATATATATATATATATATATATATATATATAGCCCAGCGATGGATTGGCGCCCTGTCCTGGGTCTATCTGCCCAGCGCCCGAGACGTTTTCCCCTGGATGGGCATGGGGAACCCCACCGCGACCCTAATAGAGGATAAGCGGGAGATAATGAATGAATGAATGAATGAATATATATATATATATATATATATATATATATAT
>JAFMOD010001006.1:1702433-1756416 GCA_019802435.1 Corydoras maculifer | reverse complement strand
ATATATATATATATATATATATATATATATATATATATATATATATATATATGCATGCTTGATCTGGTGTCCCTGCACATGTAACCTCTTCAGTTGTAGCACGTACCACATTAGTTACACGTTGATACTTTACCATTAAACTTTTTATGTCATGAATAGTAATATATCTGCTAAGGGGATCAAATTACAAATCTTAATTTAATATTTAAACTTTGTTTTGGTTTATAGGACATGTGTACTCTTACTGTACATAAAGTAGGCAATCTCTCTCAAAACTCTCCAGAACTGTAATTGTAGTGTTACAGTTTGAACTTGAGATGCACTGAACTGGGCTGCACATTTCATTTATTTATTTTTATTGTGGCACAAAGGTTAATTAAACAAAAAACAGACATCTGTGGATTGCATAAGTACTCACCCCAACCACCCCTGACCAAAGCTTGAGCACAATACCTTTTGCTTAAAGATTCAGACTAATTGTCTGCTTTTTCTCTGTTTCCATCCTACGTTGATGGGCCAAAAATCAAGCCATAGTTTCAGATCTGGATTAAATAAGTGCGTTCCTTTAAATCACTAATGTGTAGCTTTGGCAGCATGCTAAGGGTCAGTGCTCATTGGAGGATAAACCTTTGCTTTACTCTTATACCAAATGCAAGTTAAAGCTGGGTTTCTTGCAGGACTTGGTAGTAAATTGTTCCCTTTATTTTACCTCTAAAAGTGTGTAGCATTTAAAATTATTATTATTATTATTATTATTTTATTATTGTTATGTGAATAAAAGGGTCGTTTGGTAGCGTAGTGGTTAGCACATCAGCCTCACAGGGCTGAGGATCCAGGTTTTTTTCTCCAAGTTCTCCAGTTTCTTCCTAAAGTCCGAAAACATTGATTTAAGGTGAATATAGATAGTGTGTGTGTGAGTGAGTGTGTGTGACAGTGTTAGTGCACAGTAATGGATTGGCACCCTGCCCTGTGTGCATCATATCAAATGTAACAATCGCATTTTCAGAATGATCCTAAGAATAACAAACAATACAATAACATACAGTAATGCTGACTGTACCATGCATCACTGAGATCTCTGTAACAAACCTAAAAATATATCTTCAGACCTGATTTTGCTTCATCATGCCATTTTTTTTCTAAAAAACAGATTTTCTTCTTGCTTTTCTGTAGACTGTATGAAAGATTTTAAACACAAAATTCTCTCAGAGCTACTTTTGGACACTTTGATGCTTTTATGATTATTGCTTTCTGTTTTTGATCACTGGCTTCAAATGGACAACTCTCAAAGTCACACTACAGATTTTCCATTACTTAATAACATATTTTATTGATGCTATATGGAATGTTGACAATCCAAAGTATCTTTTTATAACCACACATTAACCATACCCAATCATTAATTGTTCCTGGACTTTCTTCTAAAGCTACTTGTTGTTTATTTTGGTATACACTCAATGTTATTTTCACATCTGGGACAAATATTATTTATTATACACATGTTCAACAAACGAATGTTTTGATGTGCACTTAAGATCTATTCTTATGTAGGTCAGTGTAGATAAAATACCCAATGCATATCCAGGGGAGAACATTTCGGGCGCTGAGCAGATACACCCAGGACAGGGTGCCAATCTGTTCCCAGGCACACACTCACTCACACAACACATTATATAGAGGCAATTTAGAACAGCGAAATCCCCTTGAGTCAATGTTTTTGGAATGTGGGAGGAAACCAAAGAAATTTCACACGGACATGAGGAGAACATGGATTTGAACCAATTTCTATTAGTATTTCATTACCTACTTTTAGGTTTCTTCTGCCATATTTATGCAAATATATACGTTTTTAGTTTTGTTTCTTTGTGGATAGTAGTTTTATATTATGTAGCTTAGTATCGACCCCCCCCCCCCCCGCTTTCAGACCACGTCGAGACAAACGGGAAGCCTTGTGCACGGTGTGCAAAGCAGACACATATGTCCTGGAAATGTCCAATTGACATTTCACACAAGAGGTATTTTTTTGTTAACTGGCTAATTTGTTAATTATTTTTTTCAATAGCTGATGTTTTAGTTCATTAGTTCATTTTTTTTTCAATAGGCTACAGAACAGACAATATTACTGAGGGCAACTGAGTATCCTGTGTTATTTGGAGTTGACTTTTGTTAAGTGAGGGATGCTTAGATGATACATTATTTCTTTCATTGTGCTTTTCATTAATTACAGGAAATGGTAACTTAAACATTTTGAATAAAATTACTATTATATAATACTATACTATAGAATAATTTTACTGAAAAAACATCCATCTTTGGATAAAAGCATTTGCTAAATGATTAAATGTAAATGAAAAGACTTGGAATTTTTTATTTATCCGATTCATCGATTAATCGAAAAAATAATCGACCGATTAATCGATTATCAAAAGAATCGTTACTATAAGTAGTAGTTATATATAAGTAGTTTATTTTATGGTCTTTAACATAATAAAGAGGAAGAAACAGACAATACAGGCTGCAATAAAGAAATAAAATTACACCTGTGTGCACATATTTTTTTTCATTTAGTGACTTTCTAGCACTTAGAATCAGATGATATGACGTGGACGATACAACATGGAGTTCTTTTTTTATGTTATCATCGTCCACATCTCTTGAATTAAGGCATCTCAACATCTTTAGTTAAGTTCAAAAGATATATATAATTATATAACCTCAAAAGACATTTTAGATAATAGTGCTGTGTAGTCTTTGTTTTTATAATTAGCAATTCTCAGCACAAAATAAGCATTTTTCTTTGGTCATGCCTTTGACTTTGAACTTGGCACTAAATCAGTGATTTCGTGGCCACATTAATGCCTTACTTTTTCTATAGCAATATAAATAGTTAAGCTCAGTGTGGTGAATTGTCTGGACATTTGCTTTGTCTGGCTCTTTGAAGAGTTGCAAGATAGACTTGACATTTTTAAGGGGATTTTTTTTAAAATTTAAAATCTGATTTAGGGGACCGTTGTTTTGGTTCATTGCTGGCTGCCACCTGCCGGAGTGCTTCTTGAAAGATGAAGGCATCTGAAAAGTCTAGGTTTGCTTGATGTTTTGAATCTTACAAGCTGGTTCCCATAATATTTGCTCGTGAAGCAGTGTTTTGATTGTTTTAAATCTGCTCTCTGTTTCTCATGTTTGCAAACACTGACATGAGTGTTATGCCATTTTTGATAAATTGTATTATGTGATGAAAGCATGAATGAAAATCACACACCTGCAACACACACACACTGCAGGAATTAACCTCTTAAATGTTGCCTCCTAAAAAGCATGAATATAAAATGACGGCATCTTAAGTGCTCAAGTCAGTGTGGCAATAGACCACATCAGAGGGACATTTACAATTCAGGCCATAACTCTCATACAAAGCCACTTTCCCCTCAAGCCAAATGTGAAACAATTTCACGACTGCCTTTATTCTCTGTGTCTACAATATGTAAACTGTCTTCCATTTTAATTCCAGACATAAGACGCTCTGTACAAAGAGGACATTATGGTTCACAAAAAGGTCCACATGTGGATTCAGCCTTCTTGTTTGTTTAGAGGCTAACGGGATTATGCCTGCATCTTGCTGAAAGGAAAATGTTTTTCTAGCTGGCATGTGCTAAATTTTTTTACTAACAAATGAAACTTGATTGTAACGTGTGTGCGTTGCTCGGCAACTTGTGATAGATGGGCCTTAGCAAAATTGCAGAAGGAAAAATCAATCATATATTACAGAAACTTTGTACCAAATGAGAGCAAAATATATTTTTGTAACTTCTGAAACAGAATATTTTATGTTGTGCAACAAATAAAAGATGTCTCCATGCAATCCTAGATATTGTCCAAATACGTTTTTATGTTTAAAAGTAATTAAAGCAATTATCGAAAATAGAGCATTCATCTATGTAAAATAAGTACATCTGCAACAACAATGCTACTTACTCTAGAACATTCATTCATTCATTATCTCCCGCTTTATCCTCTATTAGGGTCGCGGTGGGGTTCCCCATGCCCATCCAGGGAAGAACGTTTTGGGCGCTGGGCAGATAGACCAGGACAGGGCGCCAATCCATCGCTGGGCACACACTCACTCACACAGACACACTCTATATGGGGCAATTTTTGAGAATTCAATTGACTTGATCCATGTTTTTGGACTGTGGGAGGAAACCGGAGAACCCGGAGGAAACCCACGCAGACACGGGGAGAACATGGAAACTCCACCCAGATGGTGATTCGAACCGAGAATCCCTAGCGCTGAGAGGCGAACGTGCTAACCACTAAGCCACCTACTCTAGAACAGTGGTGTTTAATTAGAATTAGAATAAGGTTCAGTTAGAGGAAATTTCATCAGGCTAGTAGTTCTGTTAAAGTTTATGTCAACAAGTAAAAGAGAAAACAATCTACAAATAATCAATATCATCCATCCATTATCTTCTGATTTATCCTCTAGTAAGGTCAGCCGCTGGGCAGATACACCCAGGACAGGGCGCCAATCTATCACTGGACACACACACACTCACTCACACATACACACACACACACAAACACACTCTATATGGGGCAATTTGGAGAATTCAATTGACCTTGATCCAAGTTTTTGGACTGTGGGAGGAAACCAAAGAACCCAGAGGAAACCCACGCTGACATGGAGAGCACATGGAAACTTCACCTAGATTGGGATTCGAACTGGAAATCCCTTGTGCTGAGAAATCCCTAGTCCTAACACTCAATATATTTAACAATATTTATTGTTTTATATGATGAACTGAATGTATTCTTTATAAAACTTAAACATATTGTTTTTTCCTTCAAGACAAGAGCTACTTTAAAGAAACAGATTGTTTTTGAAAAAAAAGTGAAACAAAGTGTGTGCTAATAGAAAAAGTAACTAAAACAGCGGTCTTCTTGTTAACTCGATTTCACATCTTAAAAAGTTTATTTCTTAGCATAATTTCCTTCTGGGATTCCTCTCAGTTTTCGCTGTTGACTTTTTTCTTTTTAAAGAGCACACCATCTGAATAAGCCTTTCTTTAAAACAATTTATCCTCTAACTGCTGCTTCTCACTTCCTACCTTTTTTTAAATCCAATTTTACTTTTATTAACAAGATGAGAACATAAACCATACCTAAATTCTATGTCATTAAAACAAATATATGGTCCTCAAGACCATCACATAAATATCTCAGACATCCAAAAAATTAAACGCAAAACACTGTTTAAATTTTTTTTTTAATGAACCAACTTACCTCCGGGTTCTCCGGTTTCCCCCCACAGTCCAAAAATATGGATCAAGTCAATTGAGTTCTCCAAATTGCCCCATATAGAGTGTGTTTGTGTAAGTGAGTGTGTGCCCCCCCCCCCGCGACCCTAATAGGGGATAAAGCGAAAGATAATGAATGAATAAATGAAAATGAACCAACATTTTAAAACCAGAACAAAAAGCCAACAATACTTGAGTGTCATCTTCTGGCAGTCCCAAAATTAACCTTTAACAAGTGTGATTACTTTAATTAAAGTAAAGCTTTTAGTTGTTTAGAGTTACAGCATTTTGGTTTACAGCATCATGCAAATAAGAAAGGACATCAGCCCTGTTCTCTAAAAAGTAATTATTGCATCTGATAGCTAAATGCTTGCCTCAGTCTTGCGCTTCTTTTTTTTACTACTTCCTTCTTCACATTCTCGCGTTCTTTTCTGCCCTATATTTAGTGCATTATCACACATTTGCAGCCTGCCAGCTAGCATCTTCCCACATTGCTTTATTCATTTTGTCTACACTGTCAGGTGGAGTTTGCATTCTGTGTTGTTGCTACTGATTTTTTTCCTTTGTCATTACACATTGATCATCATAGTTTAAACTGTTACCAAGAATTTTACTTTACCACTTTACCCTAGTAAGCTCTTTATCCCGCTATCCATAACATTTTCATTTTAGAATCAAAGTTTTACATTTTTTAAGTATTTATCTGGGGTATAAAAGACACATGAAACAAAATGAACTATTTTGCACTGGTGAGTGATGTTGAAAAGCACAATGCCAAAAGGTGAAGTCAATAGTACCCTCTTCACCTGGATCCAGTGATCACAGTGTGTACCCCCTTTTGGTGCCCACTAAAAAGCATGTGATGTCAGATCTTAATTTAGGAGTACATTAGTCTCTATTAAATGTAAAGTGTTCTAATTATGTTTTTGGTATCTTTTCTTTCATTTAGCAGATCTGTATAGTGGTTTTGACATCACCAAACTCAATGACAGTTGGGGCGACCCTTCAGTTTCAGTTAAGAATATTGAACCTGAAGCGGTCAGAGGAAGAATATGATGCCAGAACTGCAATCAAACAACAATATATAAAAGAGAGGGGAAGCAGGATAAGCAAGATAATGAATCTCACCTGTGGCTTCTCTGATTATTATTTTTATTATTTATTTCTTTTGTTTTGAGTGCTGTTCTTACAATCACGTTCACTGCATACAAACCAAACATACAAACAAACCTCACACAAGTTATTTAAAAGATAAATTTTAATAATTAAGTTTGTATTGGGCGGCACGGTGGCTTAGTGGTTAGCACGTTCGCCTCTTAGCGCTAGGGATTCCCGGTTCGAATCCCGATCTGGGTGGAGTTTCCATGTTCTCCCCGTGTCCACGTGGGTTTCCTCCGGGTTCTCTGGTTTCCTCCCACAGTCCAAAAACATGGATCAAGTCAATTGAATTCTCCAAATTGCCCCATATAGAGTGTGTCTGTGTGAGTGAGTGTGTGCCCAGTGATAGATTGGCGCCCTGTCCTGGGTCTATCTGCCCAGCGCCTGAGACGTTCTCCCCTGGATGGGCATGGGGAACCCCACCGCGACCCTAATAGAGGATAAAGCGGGAGATAATGAATGAATGAATGAATAAGTTTGTATTAAATTATTACAGTACAATTGCTAGCATGGTAAATGCAATTTTTCAATTTCCCAACAAAAAGGTATTCCGATGAAACAATAAATAAAAAGAAGCTCATAAAATGTTTGATTAGAAAATGAGTAAATATGACTTATTTTAAAGTAAAGGCTTAGAACATATTACTAAAAGGCAGTATGTGTGTGTGTGTGTGTGTGTGTGTGTGAGCGAGAGAGGGAGACAATCTTAATGAATTTGGCTCTAGGGCTTACTATCTATTTGGAATGGGGAAGGGGCGGTGCTAGTTTGTTGGTTTCTTGTTTTGCTCTCAGAGTGTCCTGAATATTAGCCTCGTCTGTTTCTAACGCAATTGACTCCCCTTTATTTTCATTATCCCTCTTCATATATTCATTAAATATATTCATTCACTCATTCATTCATTGTCTAGGATACTTCATCTGTTCACAGAGAGCTGGTCCTCTTCCAAATGCAAAAAGTGGTGAAATAACATGTCACAAGTTCTTTACCATACAAATAAACAAAAAAACACAGTGAGTCACATCCACAAGCGGCAATTTGGTATCTTTAATTGGGTGGAAACTCGAGCTCTCTCAGTTAACCCACACAAACACAAAAGCAACATGCAAACTCTTCAAGTCTTCCAGTCTGCAGAGGAAACAAACTCAGTGGCACCACTGCAGCATCATGCCACTCTTCCCTCATACAGTCTTTCCCTACAGTATATTCAACTAAGTTGTTCTTCTTTCCTGTAACCTGCCATCCAAGTGTTCCAATTTTTTCATTTTTTCTTTGTTTTACAATTACATTTGGTCATTTAGCAGACACTTTTATCCAAAGCAACTTACAAGATGGGGCAACACAGTGGCTTAGCGCCTCTCAGCGCTAGGGATTCCCGGTTCGAATCCCCATCTGGGTGGAGTTTCCATGTGCTCCCCGTGTCCACGTGGGTTTCCTCCGGGTTCTCCGGTTTCCTCCCACAGTCCAAAAACATGGATCAAGTCAATTGAATTCTCCAAAATTGCCCCATATAGAGTGTGTGTGTGTGTGTGTGTGTGTGTGTGTGTGTGAGTGAGTGTGTGCCCAGCGATGGATTGGCACCCTGTCCTGGGTGTATCTGCCCAGCGCCCGAGACTCCCCTGTATGGGCATGGGGAACCCTACTAGAGGATAAAGCGGGAGATAATGAATGAATGAACTTACAAGATGACCACAGGGTTAATCACAACATCCCTGGAGCAATGAGGGTTAAGGGCCTTGCTCAAGGAGCCACATTGGTAACTTTAGTGGACCTGGGATTTGTACCCTCAACCTTCAGATTGATAGCCCAACACCCTAATCACTGAGCTACCGTGCCCTCAGTTTTACAGTTCAGTGGTTCCTTGTTTCACCCCCTAGCTCTTCTCAGTTTATTTCAAATGATCCCACTCTTGCTGTTTGCCTGACACCAGCTTCCCACACTGCTTTCTCCAGCCTGCCTACATTCTTAAACAGAATCTGCGCTGTCTCAGCTGAATCTGCTGCTAATGCTGTTGTGGAACACAGGGCTATAGAATTAGATCATGTTCTCTAGTTTCTGCTCCACCTGGCTTGATGCTACATTGCCACTCCTTTATTCAGTTGGCTTTACCTGGACTAAGCTGCAAGTTATGTAATATTTTAATCCTTTGACTGCAAAAAACAACTGCTTCTTTCGTCATCACATATACACCTGGAGTGTTTAAAAGCATGGAAGCATATTCTAAAATCTGGGTTTTTCTTAATCATTTTTGTCAGTAGCTCTGTAGCCACGGTATTACTTTTCTACAGTGCTATTAATTTGTAATGTCCATTGACATCAGTTTTCTTATGCTTAATACTACTATACTCAAGGGGGTTAGGGTGTGAGGCATATATTTACTCTCTATCTCTCGCTCACACACACACACACACACACACACACACACACCCCAACTGGAAAACCCAAAGTAAAAAACCCAAAGTGTCACATGGACACAGGGAGAATGTGGGAACTCCACCCAGATTGCATTCAAACCTGAATCTCCAGAAATGCGTAATGTTTTTTTAACAATATCCTGTGAGTTATTTCCAAAATGGTTGTTTCTGCATATTTATTCTTTACAACATCATAAACATCAGACCTCTTCTGAAAAATCATTTACATTGCTTGTAAATTCCTTTTTTTGCATGATTAAGCCTCTTCAGATAATCCAGAACTCTCCAGCTTTCCTGGTGTTCCACCAAGCAGAGTAAGGCCACGTAAATTTACTAATAATGTATCTCCATCAGTTCAATGCATTTAGTACACGGCCATGATGGGCATAAAGGACAATGTCTGGATTTGCTCCCTCCTGTATACTCTGCTTAAGTTAGTGTTCTTCAACCTCATCGTGGTGCGTGTTGTAACTTCATATCATATAGATTATACATAACTGCTAAATGGTGGAATGATCTGCTTGGCTCTGTTCGTAAAGCATCTTCAAGAAACAACTTAAGACACGTCTCTTTCTCAAGCACCAGCCGTAATAAAACAATATAATTTCAGGCACTGAAACAGATGGACGTGGACAGTGAAACCTGCATGCTGACTTGTTTTGTTCCCGCGGTTTTATGTCACTCACATTCAGCCTCTTTTATAGGGTAAGAGAATCTTATACCAAAAGTCTTATCCAGAAGTAAAAAAAAGTTTAAGTTCTTGTTTCAACAATTTGGGAAAGTAAGACATATTTCTCTTATGAGTGTCTGACAGGCTAATATTTTAATGCATATTTAACCAACATGTTTATATTCTCATTGCTTGGCTGTGTGGGATATTAGGTATGATTTAAATTCCTGTCAAAGTTTTAAAATGTTTTCATATCCTGCAAAAACTTTCCATTCTGCTTTACAGAGACGTATACCTGTAATTATAATGGACAGCTTTGGTTTTATTCCCCTAAAAGTTGTCTACACTCCAGCTACACGAGACAGGTGCAAAACCCTTTGAATAAAAAAAAATTGAGAAGCAGATTTTTTGTAGAATTGGCTGTAGCTGTCACAATGTTTTATGACTTGAAATTCAGGGAAATGTTTATGAAGGTGATTCTAGGCAGTGCTTTGTCAAAATTGGCACCTTCCCTGCAATTGCATAGTTTGCAAATGTTTTTACTCATAACCACAAATGAAAATCTTCATCTTTCTTAATCTGTCATCTGTCTTTCTTGCTTTGGGTTTATTTTTCCACTGACTCCTGTGGTTCTGTAACTCACCTGCACCTGATGGCAACACTAACTTTAGAATTAGCACTAAAAGCACTCCTCCCCCTTTCCATTTTTAGTTTCATACAATCACACATAAGGTCATATTTCTATAAACATCTTTGTCCAGTGGTCAGTGCTTTTTCAAGTTGCAGTGTGCAAGAGAACCATGCATGTGTTTGATTAGAAGAAAAGGGAGGGCCATTTGTCCAATGCACTTGGGAATAGCCCAGAATATGCCTGAGAAATAAGACCATCACCACACAGGGATATGGGAACGGAAGCAGGCGGTCAGCAGCTCAGGACTTGTAATTGCACAAAAAAGTTCCCAGGCCCATTGATAACACAATACTGCCCCAAAGGCAGTTCTTACTACAGCTAGCAAAATCTCTATCTACTTTTTACTCAGACCTGGAATATTAACATGCAAAAATAATTCAAATTGTATTTTCAAAGTGACTTATAAAATGATGTGAATTGTGAATCCTAGAGCCAAGGTAAGTAAACCAGTTGAGGCTTAATATTTACTAAAATACCATAAATACTAGCTTGATTGACGGACTGTTTGCAATAGGAGGTTTATAATTTGTTAATATGCAAGTGTAACTTTCTAACTTTTCCAAATCATCTTAACTTTTGGCTATTGATTAAGTTGTGGTTAAAATTACAGTTCCTTTTGTTTTGTCAAGCTAAAACTTAAGTACATGCTTGTGTTGTGATTACAATTTGGTAATACTTGTTTAACAGTTGTTATGATTTTTAACAAGATTAATTTATGCATTTAAAAACTACTTTTTAAAAATTTTGAAGAATGTTTATACAGCTTTTCGTTTTCTTAAAGTAGTAATGTGCTTTAGAATTGTAATTTAGTTCAACAGCTGGTCTAATGGATAAATGCCATGACAAAAGATAAATTAGTTAGTGGAAATACTGTATAATTAAAACCAGCTTGAGAAAAATCATCTGAGTATTTATTTATCTTTTTTTTTTACATGTGCCAATTTCATCTCACTAAATAAGCTTCAGATTTAAAACTGTGGATTAAGAAAATAGTTTTCAGCTCAGTAAGGGCAAGGTTTTACAGTTATAGCTTAAGTGTAAAATGGGTTCAGCTATAGCAAGTAGTTCATAGAATGTAGAGACTGAAGATTTCTAAAAGCCAAAAGAGATTAGAAAAAAAAAGCTTCAAAAGATTATTTATACTGATAACAGACGATAATGTTTATGCTTTAAAAAAATAACATGCATAAGAAAAAGAAGAAAAACAAATATGATATTCACTTCAACATTTTTTTTTGAGTGTTTAAACACTGTGGTCAATATAAACTTTGTGTTTGATGGTTAGTCATGCAGAGACCCCACTCTTTACATTCAATGAGTATTGAGTAATTTCACTAAATGATAATGATAATAATAATAAAATAAATAAATACATAAAAAATAAAAAAAATAAAAATAATAATAATAATAAGGGCGGCACGGTGGCTTAGTGGTTAGCCTGTTTGCCTCTCAGCAGTAGGGATTCCCGGTTCGAATCCCCATCTGGGAGTTTCCATGTTCTCCCTGTGTCCGCGTGGGTTTCCTCCCACAGTCCAAAAACATGGATCAAGTCAATTGAATTTTTTTTTTTTTATTGCCCCATATAGAGTGTGTCTGTTTGAGTGAGTGTGTGTGTGTGCCCAGCGATGGATTGGCGCCCTGTCCTGGGTCTATCTGCCCAGCGCCCGAGACGGTCTCCCCTGGATGGGCATGGGGAACCCCACCGCGACCCTAATAGAGGATAAAGCGGAAGATAATGAATGAATGAATGAATGAATAATAATAATAATAATAATAATAATAATAATAATAATAATAATAATAATAATAATAATAATAAATAATAATAGGGTGGCAAGGTGGTGCATTGGTGAGCATGTTTGCCATTCGGCACTAGGGATCCAGGCTGTTCTCTGAGTACTCTGGTTTTCTCGCACTTTCTAAAAACTTTCAAATGTACTGGCTGCTCTAATATATCGCTTTATAGTCTGTGTAAGTAAGTGTGTGCCCAGTGATGGATTGGCACCCTATCCTTGGTGTATATGCCCCATATGGGCATGGGGCAACACCCCTAGTGGATTAAGTGGAGGATAATGATAATCAGATAATGATAAAGATAATCAGATAATAATAATGTCCTAGTTTTTTTTTTTTTTTTTAGATCAGTGGTCTCCAACCATGTTACTAAAAGTCTGCTATTGTTAATATTTAACAAGTAATGCAAAACTGTGAGAAAGTCTTGAGAATCGAGACTAAATCACTGAACTAGATACTCTCCGAAAATTGGAACTGGAATTTTTCCTCAGATCTGACAAATGTGGAACCTTTTGGCAAGAACTACTAAGAGCTATTTGCTGTTTGAGAATGCACTACAAAAACTCCAATAAATGCCTGTCTAAAGAATCTGTGTGAATGTAGGCCTGTTATTTCATCCCAAGACCTTGGGAAACTCCTAAGGACACATAGTAATAAAGAGATTTTTTAAAATCAAAACCTGACTATGATTTTCCAAAAGATACAACTGTATTGTATTTGGATCTTTCCACAGGACAGCGATCCAAACATCCAAAACCACACAAACATTGCTCATGGACACAGGATAAAGACTTTGCCATGGGCATTTACGCAAGTGATAGTAATCTTTGTTATTAAAATCATATGATACTCTTGCAAACCAAAAATTATGAATATGTTTTGTAATTAACCTGTTTCAGGTGCATTTTGGATAGAACTTTTTTCCATTACTTTGGATGCTTGCTTGGAGGCAATCACATGAAAAAAATTAGTTTCTCATCAAATGCATGAAAGTAATTATATTCAACCTAATAGAATTAATTATACATTTTATATATATATTATAAATGTACACATTTAATCTGCCAGGTAAACTAAACCCTGTAACTATCTTCTGTCCAAGCTAAACTTTTGACGGTTAATAAAGCACATGCAACCATCAGGTACCAAGTTACAAAAATTCATCTTAACAATGAAACTTGGCAATATTACAGTCACAGAATCCAGTACTATAAACGTTCTAAAAGTAAAGACATTCTTCTTGATGTCAATATGATTCAGACATATTCAGGAAACTATAAACTGTGAAATGTAAGGAGTAAATCGTAAACACAATGAGGAGGACACTCTTTGAAATGAAATGGAACAAACCAAGGTAAACCAAAAATGCTATTGTAACCCATTAAAGATATTAAATGAGACCAACGTTTTACCTCAACTGTAATTTTCACCAAGACGTTTCAAGTTCATTGCTTTATGGTGTATGCTAGTAATCATAATGTTAGGAATTTAAACTTAATATATGCCAGAATATAAATATTGGATCATTTAGGTATTCGACACTTACATGCTCAGGTCTGCACTTGGATTGGATTTCGCATAAGCAAAAGCGCCTGGCAAATAAATTTAAATTTGCACTCTCCACACACTTACTTCACCATCAGAACATGTACTAGAGGACAAAGTAATAAAAACAAAGTTGAAATAATTTCTGCAAATGCTCAGGTCTAATAAAGCACTTTCTTCTGATTATTTTTCCCAGCAAAGCAAAAGCAAGATGGAACGTTGTGCAACACTGATTTCTACCATTTTAATTTTGTGTTCAGTATTTACAGGTAATTACACACATACATTAAGGGAATGCCATGGTGACAGAATGAGCTCTAAAAAGGAGAAAAAAAACCTTTTCTCTTAGCTTCAAGAGAAGAGCTCTTAGCAAGAGCTTCAAACAGTACTTCTGTTCTTAGCTTTTATGCCATCTGAAATAATTGAAACCATGCCCTATTGGTCACGCTATTGAGAATAAAGCACTGGATTTGTTTTCCTAGTTTTCTTAAGTATAAAAGTAGGATTTATGCACAAACTAATTGATTTATAGAGAAAACTGCATTTTACAGGCACAAAACCACAGAAAGTCCTGAATATGTTGCACAATCTGATGAATGTCATGTTTTCCAGTTCATTCAGAAACACTTTCATTGATTTTTTTTCAGGCATTGTTTGCTTAAAGATCTGTGACAAGGACACATTTGATACTGTTGTGTACACCCACTGTCTACCAAAATTTACTAATTCTATGGCTACAAGCAACTACGAGCATAACTGTCCTTGGCCTGCAACCAAAAGGTGTGTGCATTCTGAGTATTTTATCTGCTGCTGATTAAAGAAAAAACTTATTTTGCATTTATTTTGGAGAGGTAGCATTTTCATTCTGATGCTTAGCACCCTGGGCCCCTACAGAGCAGGTATTATTAAAATGGTGGATGAGTGGATCAGGCACCTGTATGTTGTACTGTTCTCTGTCCAGCAGCACTGATGTGTCTGAAACACTCGTACCAGCACAACACATACTAACACATGATCCTGATCATCAGAGAACACACTAAAGTGGACTTACAAAAGTATGTAGAGAAACAGACGGACTACAGTCTGTAATTATAGACCTACGAAGTCCATCTACATGAACTGAAGAGGTTTACCTAATAAAATGGCCAGTTAGTGTATATATTGTATATATTTTTGTATAGTTATGAGGGCTATGTCAATTTCTATATAAATAAAAAACACAATGGTGTTTGGTTACAATCATTAGCTAACATCTTTAAGAATAAAATTTTAATCTTTGTCAACAAACATATGTATTTATAGTCTGTTCATTCATTGCTTCTTCAGCCCTTATCTCAGGGCAGACATACAGACACACATTCACACACACTTTAACATCTGGGAAAAATCTCCATCAACTGTTTACCTACTAGCAGTAGGACACATGTAAATAAGAGCTTGGAATGTGGTGAAAAAAAACAGTTCTCCAAGAAAAAAAAAAAACATACAGACATGGGAGAACATGCAAACTCTACAGATAAATTAGATCGAAATCGAAGCCAGGACCATCTATCTGTAGGGCACTAGCGTCCGCACCACTTTCTAGAAAGTCAATACAGAGGCATTTTTCAAAAAGCAGCAACACTTAAGATACTTATAAATGTATTGGTATTAAGTTTTTCATTTATATTTATGCAAATAGTTTTAGTATTTCTATTAAATGGTTCAGCAAAGAGCTAAAGAACATTTATTATGTATAATGTATATTTATATACATCATGAACGTTTAACATGGTGCATCACTTAAAACAGGTAGATTTGATGGAACCTATCTGAGCACATGTCTTTGCATATAGCATGAGCAAACTATTATAAAGTTTATAGGAACTGTTAAGGGGCTCAAAACTAGCCTAAAGGAAAACATTAAGTGTAAATACAAATGTGGTCAATTCAGGATTGTGCGCCTGCCATGTATTCCTGCCCGACACTCTGCTGCCAAAGTATATTTTAGCCCTCATGTAAAGGCAAAAGTTGACCCAGTAAACTGTCAAAATGACATACAGTCAGCCTGAAAGCGAGCCCTATAAATTTAGTTCATATGTAAATTTAGTAAGTTATACGCACCATCCTCAAACATCAATTCTTATTTTAAAGATCCCTTGTGCCACCTGTTTACTCTTTGATTGCTATATATACTGGCTCTTACTCTCACTTACATACTTTCTTAAGAATTTTTTTATTTCTAAGAACATTTCACTCACTGATGTGTCTGCACTTTTCGACACATGAACAGTTTCACAGATGGTTAGGACTTTGCATTTACCAAAAATATCACGGCAACGGAAGGATAGCAAGGTCATTTAGATGTTATCATCTGTGCTTTGTGGTTGGACATATTCAAGAGTTTTACAGTGATAGTGATCTATTTTGCTCACTGTGCGTACACAGAGGAATTTTTCCTTCACTTTTTACGCATTGCAGTGAAACACAGATATACACACCCTATTAAAGAAAACCTGCCAGAAATGTTGGGTAGCCTGGGGGACAATTAGGGTCTTAAGGCCACTTCAGCCATAGCACTTAGTGGGCCTTTAGGTCGCAAAGACGGTTTCTTAACCAAAAGTCTATGACTGCCCTAATTTGTTCCGTGTATTATCAGTGAATTTCCCCCATGGCAGAATAATTAAAGTTTATGTTATCTGTAAAGTGCTACACAAAATCTTTACAGAATTTGATATTTAAATTCAGGTTTTGTTAAACATCTACTCAAGAACTACAACAATTTAAAAATGGTGGTTTTGGGCATGGGTAGGTGTGCTAGCTCGGTGGTTAGGTGTTAAATCCCAGGTCCAATAAATTCGGATCGTTGAGCAAGACCCTTAACCCTCATTGCTCCAGGGATGCTGTACCAACCCTGTGCTCTGTGAATATCCAAACAAGTTGGGATATTTGTAAGTCAATCCATCCATCCATTATCTTCCGCTTGATCCTCTACTAGGGGTTCCCCATGCCCATCCAGGGCAGATTCACCCAGGACAGGGCACCAATCTATGGCTGGGCACACACTCCCACAGACACGCACACATAGACACTCTATATGGGGAAATTTGGAGGATTCAATTGACTTTGATCCATGTTTTCGGACTGTGGAAGGAAAGCGGAGAACCCGGAGGAAACCCACTCAGACACGGGGAGAACATGGAAATTCCACCAAGATTGGGATTCGAACCAGGAATCCCTAGCGCTGAGAGGCAAACGTGCCAACCACTAAGCCACCGTGCCGCCTACTTGAAATCCATTTTGAATAAAAGCACCTGCTAAATGACCAAATGTCATTGTAAAATTATCTCACTTGTAATATATATAAATATTATTTAAGCATTCTGGCTTATGTAGTATATATATAGTATATAAAAGTTAACAAATTAATAACTTTTATTTTATAAATGGTATAAACGTTTAAGTGCATAGTTTTATGTTTATTAGAAAGACACTGCTTGACCAATACAGATTTTTCCTTCCAAACTCATGACGGCATTTCTTTAAAGTCTGCTATAATCTTGTTTCCTTCTGTTCGTTGTTGTTTTTGTATTTGGTTGTTTTAGATGTAAATACTGTTTTATTTATTCTTACAGTTTAAACATTGACTAACTGAATCCGGTTTTCTGCACATTATTGTTTTGTCCTTTGTACATTTACTGATGTCAAGGCATATGGCTTTGGGTTTTTAAACCTGATGCTCTGACATCTTTGGTCTACCCAATAAACTTCCCATTTTGTTTATACTTGCACCAGATTTTAGACACAGCTGAGTGGGAATAGCCAACATCTTTTGCCAGACTCAGTGTTGAATTTTCTTCTTGAAGGAGTTTTATAATCCTTTCCATTCTTTCAATTGACAACACTCTTGTTGAAGCCATGTTTTCTTTCACTGCGCCAAGTCCAACAGCTCGTTAAGGCCTGTAAGCACTCCCTTTTAACTGCAAGCTTATGTGCATTTTTATACTTATGACAGTGTTTGTTTTTATTTTATAATTTTGCTTTTCTTGATCTGGAAATATGGCATTGCTTCAAATGATCTAATTTGATTTAGGAATGCATTATAAAGCCAGAATATAAAAATATTGAATGAGTGACATATTAGGTTTTTGCTATAAAGTGAAAAAAAGGGTAAACACCAGGGAAGTGTGCTGATTCTATTATGTTTTGCCAGAGGTTTTAAAATTTAATATCGTAGCTGTCATTCCTGTTTTCATTGTAATATCAATATAGTTTTTGAAAATTTTATTTGTTGTTTAGGTCTTGCAGTTTCAGCAAACACAAAAGTAGTGAGCAAATGTATTTTAAGTGTAATCCTCTAATCCTGTTTCGCTTTCTCATTTAGAAACTACATCTGGTTAAATAGTTGTCTAAACTTGACTGCAAATCACACCATGTGTATTGAACCAGCCCTAAGAGATGCCATCCTCCTGGAGATTCACCGAGCCTATTTCTCTCTCTGCAACCACCCTAAGGATCCTGATATTCTAATTTTACTGCTACTCATTCTGCCCTGCATCATCATCACACTCATCATGCCTTGTTTATGTGCATATCTAAACATCACACCTGAAATATAGTCTGCTAGTATTTGTAAATTAAATGTCTAGATAAATGTCTACTACAGATTGCATACCAAATTTAGCGTATAAATATATATTTGTTTTAAAAGTCCTTATTCAATGTATTCAGACGTATTCAAAACAAAAAATACTGTTTTTACTTATTTACAGAAAATTGTCTTTTTTTTCTTTTTTGTGATGGCTTACTTTTAAAATAACACATATTATATAATCAAAAATTTGCATAAAACCAATAAGCTTTTAACTGGTCACTTTTAAAAATATATGTAATTTACTTAGAAATAAGCACATTTTATTATCTGTCATTACTTTACTGCACAACTCATAATTATGTTTTAGGCCATGTAGCTTTACCTTTGATGTGTCCTACTGCTATAACTTTAAAAATAACTTAATCTAGAATTTGTTATTTTATTTGCTTTATCAATAAAAAAAACTAACCTATCAAATATTTATTTTATAAACTGCTTATCCGGATTGTGCTGGAAAGTTGGGAGACCGAAGCCTTTTCCAGCCCACCAGTCAATCACAGGACTGATGCACAGACAACCCCATTTTTAAATAACAAATGGCTATTTAGAGTCTTAGATTTCTAGAAACCAGAGGTCCTGGAAGAAATCCATACACATAATGAACATGCAAACTTCACAAAGAAAAAACACTTTCTGCTCTTTGTGGAAATTAACCCATGGACCTTTTTGCAGTGCGGTGAGATGAACACTAAGGCCTCAGTATAACTCCAAATATTCAATCAGTTTCTCTGAACCTGTTAGCTATTTTCATGATATGAATCTTGAATAATCATGCAAATCATTTCCAGTTATACCAGGTAAAGATCCAATATAAAATATGTAACATGCAAAACATTTTTATTATGCAGTGATGGATAGGTAGTAAATTATGCAGTTTTTATACCAATACTTAATTTTACTGATTTAAACATTTTAACTGGCACATAATGGATCAGAACTTTTTTTTTTTTTTACACACATGAGCTAGACTTGTTTCTGGTTTTCATTTACTACTAGAGGCCTTTACAAGTGATAACTGTTTAATTCACAATTTAATAACGTGTGTAAAATTGTAACATGATGGACGGTGAAAATCTGTCATCTGGAAACCAGCACTGTATTCAGTTTTAGCAACTTAAAACTAATAGCCATAGCAGTAGATCCAGAAACACATTCGTGCCATTGAATTTTAACCTGAAACTGTCAGTTTAACATGTGACCCCTTTGCCTGGATGTTTTGACTGTTGCTTGCACTTAGATATTTTTGCTGAAATGCATATTTGAAAGCTGGCCAGCCCAAGCTGCCAAATTTTTGCCTGAAACACAAACACATTGGTTACTCCATTGAAGGGGAACAATTATACAGTCCACAAGATGGATGCCTAAATAAAGAAAGCACAGGATTCTGACATTTTAAAACACATAAATATTTATTTTCAGAGAAAAAAAATAACAATTTGTTTTACGGTGGATTAAAAAGTATATACATTACTAACAATTGCTACCACTATTGAAAGATTCACACAATTGTTAGAGTTTTGTTTAGTATTGCTAAGCTAAAGAAATACAATACTAATACCATGAGAAACATGTAAAGTGTTTGTCCTTTTGTTTAACAAACTACACCTCTTACCATAGATACAATCAGGCAACACAAATTATTACGTTTTCATTTCGGACTGACAGATTTTGAACTTCACAGATTTAAAGGATAGTATATTGACACTTTGGGACTGAATTTATAAAAAGAAAAACGTACACACACTGCAGCATAATGTATGAAAGCAAGAGGTGGTTTTCTGAAAACATTTTATTACATTGACTTTTAGAAACTATTAAAGTGAGACAATTTTACTCAAAATATATTTGACTTTTAGTAATGCACTCATACTGCCTCAAATCTCTATTGCCATGTGGTTTCAAGTCTTTAGGTTTAATAATAAACTCTTAGATGTAAGAATTTGAATGTGGGAGTTGTGTTAATTACTGTTAAAACACATTATAAAATGATTTAAATTGCAAAAACAAAGCAATCTTTATAATCCAACAGTTAAGCTTTTTACAGATTAACCTTTAGGCTGGTAGTGTAATGCCACTGACGCATTTCGTTAACTTTATTATTCGTAAGTTAAATTTGCTGTAGCTGGTTAACATCATTTTATAGCTTAGACAAAACTACGCACCTCAGCTAATGGCAACATTTTTCAAACCAAAGAAAAATCCTATTTTAAACAACTCCAAAAACACAAACATAAAAGTATAATTAATGATAAGTATTATGTAAGATTTATATCATTCATATATAGTAAATCAGTCATAGCATCCGGTTTAGCTTCCAGTTTATTACCCGCTGATGGATAAGCATTCAAAGTTTTAACAGCTGCTACACATATCTGATCTATTTGGAATAATTTATTTTTATTTATGTTTAATTGATTGTGTAGGGGCAGCACCTCTCAACGCTGGGGATCCAGATTTGAATCATAATCTGGGTTTTCATGTTCTCCCGTATCCATGAGGGTTTCCCCGGGTTCTCTGGTTTCCTCTCACAGTCCTAAAACATTGATTCAAGGTGAATTGGCTTCTCTAAATTGCCCCTATATAGAGTGTGTCAGTGTAAATGAGTGTATGCCCAGTGATGGATTGGCGCCTTAACATGGTCTATCAACCCGAGGCCTAACACGGATGGGTATGGGGAACGCCATTGCAACCCTAACAGAGGGTGAGAGGAGATGACTGGGCAGGAATTAGTAAAAATATTATTCCTAATTTAGTTAGCCAGTAATTAGTAAGTAGTTAGCCATACACACTACTTAATTACACTTTACACATTATCCATACCCATTAAAGGTATCATGTGATCGTTTTAAAATCTCTATTACGTATTCTAAAACTATTCATACTTATGCCTTCGATTATTATTATTTTTTTGCCAATTTTTTTTTTTATAGAAATCAGACACAAGGTCTTCGAAGTTGAAAGCCCTTTTTACTATTAAACTTGTCCCCAGTTTCCTCTACAGATTCTTGAAGACTCAGGTGTGGGCTCCATAATGTTGATACTAATTTCAATTTCATGTCTCTGATTGACTACAGAATTTGGTAAAAAAAAAAAAAATCAGTTTCTTTCAGTTTCTCACGCTACCATTCTAGACAGCACAGAGATGGCTTGCCACCATGCCATATGAGAACACCTTGCACTTTTTGCATAGGTTTTGCACCACAGACTTTAGCATTTGTAAATACTTAAAAGATGACTAATGCTTTGCCGTAATGAGCCGCTCGCTAAGATCTTTAATTTCAGCAGGGACTCACACTTGTCTAGTAATTAAGTACAAAATTAATAGTTCTCAGTTTATGGTTAGTTTAGAATGCTCTAGAATGTTGTAACATAACCAGGTTCCATTGTAACGGTCCTAAAGCTTGCATTTCTGCCAAAATGTTTAAACTGATTTCTGTCAACCAATTTTTAACCAATTTAGATGTTTAAGATCATTGCATTGTTAAAATGTACATCTCATTACTCTCTCAAATCATAATATAGATTTATTATTGCCTCATGATGCTATGTACATTAACAAAGCCACCAACAACTCTCCTTTTACTGCATTATATTCACTTTAACATGTCTGTGATAATGTTCTTTTAGGATTTAATGCATGTCATATTTCAATAAATGAAATGTTGCTGCATCGATACAATTTCATAACATCTGGCCACAAAAGATCTGACCAATGGACATTTTTTATGTCCAGTTGTGTTTTTGCTGTGGCTAGACCATTTTTTTCAGTGCAAGGACTGAAGCTCTTGGTCAGTATCCATGGAGAGTGGTTTTGTGCAGTGCCTGTCAGAGTGTCTGCCACTAGAATTTGGATGCCATAATTTCAGATTTTTTCTAGGATGGCCTTGGTGATGATAATCAAGTTCATGTTGGCCTCTTACATGGGGTCAAGTTTGACTTGGTACCATGCCCTTCAAGACTTTATACTAAATAGCTTTATTCTATTTCCGCTTTTAGGAAAGCAGCCACATTGAGCTCCTCACCAATATTTCGATTTTACCCAGAATAAAAAGGTACTGTAAATTAAAAACTAGCATAGTGCTATTATATATATATATATATATATATATATATATATATATATATATATATATATATATATATATATATATATATATATATATATACACTCCATAGTTCCACTTGGCCTGCATATACATACATGTCCTAAATGAACTGAAATTAATGTTTCACATCTGTCGTGTGTGAATTTAATTGTTTGTTTAGTTGACTATATTAAAAAAAAAAAAAAAAACATGTGAGAAACTGTCTGTAAAATGTGACAGTAAATAGCTCGGACAGCATAGTGGTTAGACGGGATGTTTAATAATAACATAATTTAAATTACTGGTGTGGGTGGTCTGTTCAACTCGGGTGGCATCGGCCAATTAGACCCATTTTCAGTACGGAGTATGCCAAGTCCTTTCATCATTCATTTTTCTTCTTATTACAACATCTGAAAAACCACAGGTAGGAACCCTATTTTCTTCTAATAATAGCTGCACACCTTTAAAATAATCTAATTTCATGTACCTTTCTAACATTAATGGCCATTCACCCATCTATACTTGATTATCTACCTGTATGTGCAAATATCAAGCAAGCCTGCACAGGTGTACACTTGCTTATTACAAAGTTTTCAAACACCTACCCTAAACAGTTACACTGCTTATTATAGAGCTACTTAGACAATCTAACTGTCTGCAGCCCCGGTAGAAAATGTCAGCCACAGAGACAATAGGCACCATTTCAAGAACCCCTTTTGTTTCCCAGCCACCAATGTTTATTTAAGCCACTCTTCTAAAGGCTGGATAGAAAGCACTTATACTGCTGGCGTCAAGGCAAGGACTTTATGAACATTTTACTGCCACTCTAAAAGATCAGGGCAAAGGTGCAAGGAAAAACCGTATTTTGTGTAAACTTTTACAGGGACCTCATTAGTGGCTCTTACAATGAAAGCCACTGCATGTTCAGTAAGTTACAAAAAGAATAAGCTTATGGCCATGGAGCTCAGAGAGTCAGTTCAGTTAAGCAATAGGAATCACATATTTTCTTCCAAGAAATGTATCAATCTAACTAAATGGAATACTAACACTGTCCATGGCCAAAGGCATGTGGACAGTTTCATTACTTGGTGCATACTGCTACAGTTTCAGTTATAAAGTGTGTGGTTACAGGTGCTTATAATCAATCATGTAGGTTTAAAATTTTCCACAGAAAAAAAATTTTACCGGAAAAATAAATTTACCTCAAAGGCTTAGAAATTGGGCCACACATGCAAGCTGTGCAGGAGATCCTATTATAATGCACAAGTATTTGCAGTGGTAGAAACATTTTTCTTTTCTTTCTTTACCATCTATAGAGTGTTTATGAATATGGAGTTGTTGGATATCAGGACAATGACACACATGCAACCAGACAAAGGATTATATAGACTAGATTATTTTGCACTGATTGGGCTTAAACCCTTAATTTTGACTAATAAAATAAGAAATAATTGTTTATGGGCGGCACGGTGGCTTAGTGGTTAGCACGTTCACCTCTCAGCACTAGGGATTCCCGGTTCGAATCCCCATCTGGGTGGAGTTTCTATGTTCTCCCCGTGTCTGGGTGGGTTTCCTCCGGGTTCTCCGGTTTCCTCCCACAGTCCAAAAACATGGATAAAGTCAATTGAGTTCTCCAAATTGCCCCCTATAGAGTGCGTTAGTGTGTGTGTGTGTGAGTGTGTGCCCAGCGATAGATTGGCGCCCTGTCCTGGGTGTATCTGCCCAGCCCCCGAAACGTTCTCCCCTGGTTGGGCATGGGGAACCCCCCCGTGACCCTAATATAGGATAAAGCGGAAGATAATAAATGAAAGAATGAATAATTGTTTATGAGTCAACATTATGATTCCAGGTTAAGTTAGATTCACTGTTGTTTTAGGAAAAAAGATCACTACCTGAATTTAACGAAGCAAATATGTAAGCCTCTGTTTGGATGATTATTTCACAAATTATGTTTCAGCTCCAACAAATCATTTAACCCTAACAGTTAAGGGTGAAGTGAATAGCATATTATTTGTTTGAAAAGTATATGTAAAGAACACGGAAAAGATGTTTATTTGTTTCAGAAGGTCAAACGATTTGCATGAATCAAGTAGAAAAAATATCAGACAAATAAGGAGAATGCTAAAACTATCCAACGCATTAATAGAAAAGTGGAAGTATAAAAATATTTTTAAGGAAGGAATGTGATCGGAAAAAACATCACTTAAACATTTTGTGAAATCAAATCATAGAAAAACAACAGAGTGGTTAAAAGTCAAAGTGTTTTCTTGCACATAATACTAAGGGAACTCAGTAGATTGGGACCAAACAGCTGTGCAACCTTAATAAAACTACTCATCAATCGGAAAAAACGGCTTCAATTTTCTAGAGATTATAAAGATTGCAAGAATACCATGTGATCTGATGAGTGATGGGCGCATCAGGGTAAGAAGTTATATAACTGTCATGTCTAATGCCCGCTGTACAAGCCTGGTGTGCTGCAGTTGGTCAGGTCTGGGTTCAGCAATGTTATGTACCCAAAGCATGACATCAGCTTATAGAATAAATATACTTAACCACCAGGTTTTTCAATTAATAGACTTACGCTTCCTGATGACACGGGTATATTCGAAGATGACAATGCCAGAATACATTAGGCTTAAATTGTGAATAAGTAGTTCAGGGAGCATGAGATATCATATTTACACATGAATTGGTCACAACAGACTCCAGATCTAAACCTCACTGAGAATCTTTGGGACGAGCTGGAGAACACTTTGTGCAGTGGTCCAAATCTCCATCAACAGTACAAGACATGTAAATCTGGGCAGAAACAAATGTGACCCTGCAGAAGCTTGTGGAAATGATACCACAGCGAATGCCTGCCGTGATCAAAGCTAACGGTGGTTCAAGGAAATATTACAAAGGGAGGCATTTTTTGGGCCAGACAGTGTAATTATAGTCATGTTCCAAAACCTAGTAGAAAGATGTTCAAAAGGATTGTCAAAGCTGAATTTTTATCATTTGGGAAAATTTACACTTTACAAAACTGTAACTCATTCACATTTATTTACACTCATTTCTCTAGTTTTGCTGTAGTCTTTAAGTGAAACATATGTTTCATATACGTTTGTTATTTATTAGATTTAATGACATTTTAATAGTAACAGTAGCTTTCAATATAATGTCTTTGTGTTTTCTGTTTTCCCATATGCCACACAGAAATCATTTGCACGAAAATATATCCTTCTAAACTTGAAGCTGCGCTTATTAGCTTTGCCTAAAATACACAGTGTTTTGACATTATCAAAAAGTACATAGAAAGAATCTTATTTACAGTCTAAAGTTCTCTTTCTCTCTCTTGCTTACTCTTGATATCTCTCTCTCTCTCCCTCTCTGTTTTTCTCTCGCTCACTATGACTCTGTGTAAAACAACAACTTTTTATCACGGCATTACTTAATTCATGGAAAAGACTTTTCTTACATAGACACACCAATTACCTTAATTTATGTACTAAGACAAAGGATAACTGCGCATTGCAAATAACTTTGGCCTGTTTGGCAGAAGGATTTTAAAAGGTCATAACCTTCTGTGAATCTAGTTAAAGTTTGATAAATTGGACCAAAGCTATGTTTTCTTTGTGATTATATCACTGATTTGGCAACAGAATAACTTCCAGTTTGAGTGCTAAATGCATACATGTGCATTTTACGCACATGAAGTTAAAAGATTCATAGTTTATATCTTTATTCATTGAGAACTGTGCGAGTAAAACAACAAAGTCAATGCTTCAACCAAATATATATATATATATATATAAAGGTTTGCAGATAAGCATTTTTGAAGTCTAAAGCTGGTGTTCTTTTCTAAATCTCAACTAGGAAAGACACGGTGACCAGGCCCAATAACAAAGAAATTAAGGATCAAGCTTATCTATACACCTGCACATTCATGTGCACTTGAGTACAATTAAGGCCCTCGCAAACTTACTGTCCATTTTAGGGACATGAACAATTGCAGCCCTTCGATCATTTGTTCTCCAATAGAAAGCACTACCAACCAAAATGAGTGAGGGCTATTGAAAGTAGTCTAACAACAGGAGAAAAGCATTTTCTTTTTGTGAATATGAGTTTGCATAAGCCTGTGATTGGCTAGTATCACTCTGATTAAAAATATGACACGCCTCCATTGCAGAGAGCTGATGAGTTTCCCGTCCTTGGGCTTTAGTCACGGATGGCTGTGACATCATTTAAAACAGCCATCCCTAAATTAAAGAGCACTTAGGACCCCATAATACTTTAAGCTGAACGAGCTTTAAGCTAAAGAGTTTAAACCGTTAGAGAAAGTACTTGTTTTGTGTTTCTGTTCCAACATAAGTTTTCTGTTTTAACATGACTGTGCTCAAGGGCATAAAGTAATGTTCATGGAGCCGTTGTGTCAAAAATACACCTTGAAGTCCCTCACTGACTGTGTTTTTGTATTGGTTCTTGGTAATTCACTCTCTTTGGTTTATCATCTTTGTTATTTTGAGTAAATTAGGCATTATTCTGTTATTTGAGTTTGCCATGTGCAGGCCTTTCTTTTATGTATTTAGCTTTTTTGTCCCTTCCTCCCTGGGTTTAGAGAGATTGTCGTCTGAGTTACATGCCATCTCAGAGTAAATGAGATTTATCTTGCTCATTGTTTATTATTAATAAGTACACCTGTTAACTATTGATGGCCAGATGAAGCCTCACAAAGCCTTTAAAGCTTTCTAATCAATTGGTTTAAAAAAAAAAAAAAGGAATTTCTTAATACCTCTCAGCACTAGCGTTTCCCGGTTCGAATCCCCATCTGGGTGGAGTTTCCATGTTCTTCCCGTGTCCGCGTGGGTTTCCTCCGGGTTCTCCGGTTTCCTCCCACAGTCCAAAAACATGGATCAAGTTAATTAAATTCTCAAAATTGCCCCATATAGTGTGTGTATGTGTGCGTGTCTGTGTGAGTGTGTGCCCAGCGATAGATTGCGTCCTGTCCTGGGTGTGTCTGCCCAGCGCCGAAATGTTCTCTCCTGGATGGGCATGGGGAACCCCCCTACGACCCTAATATAGGACAAAGCGGAAGATAATGAATGAATAATGAATTTCTTAACATTTCATGCATACCCACCCCCCTGCTGGCCAAAACCTTGATTTTAACCATGTGTTAAGGAACTGTCATGATCTATGTCAAATCAGTCAGTATGATTTTAGTCAATATTTAAATAAATCCAACAGGACATGGTATGTTGATGTTAAAGCTGTTTTACAAAGATAGAACCGTGATCATGCTTATAATCACTGGGGCGATTGTGATGTCATTTTTTCTTCACACAAAAGTTTTCCACTGTGCCTGAAATCTAGGATCAGTTTCTGTTTTTAGAACTAATTTCTTTGACTATGGAGAAAGTCATTTCACATGGTTTTGAGGGGATCAGTACTGGGGGAGATAATCTGTTCTGTTCTGACATCACTCACGCTTTTTCTGAAGCCTCGGAATTTGCACATCACTACTGTTAACCACTGTAGCTAACTTAGCAACTCTATCACTATACTTCGTGTCTTTTCAGAACCTCTAACAAACTTTTTATATAAAAGTGACAACTCGAAACATAAATATAATAAATAAAAAATATAAATGCATTTCGGTGGCACGGTGGCTTAGTGGTTAGCACATTCTCCTCTCAGCACTAGGGATTCCTGGTTCGAATCCCCATTTGGGTGGAGTTTGCATGTTCTCCCCATGTCTGTGTGGGTTTCCTCCGGGTTCTCCGGTTTCCTTCCACAGTCCAAAAACATGGATCAAGTCAATTGAGTTCTCCAAATTGCCCCATATAGAGTGTGTCTGTGTGAGTGAATGTGTGCCAAGCGATAGATTGGCACCCGCCCTGTCCTGGGTGTATCTGCCCAGCGCCCCAAACGTTCTCCCCTGGATGGGCATGGGGAACCCCACTGTGACCCTAATAAAGGATAAAGCGGAAGATAATGAATGAATAAATGCATTTCTCTTACACAGTGCCAGTCACTCGTCTCGTCCACTGTATTTGCCTCAATGTAAAAATCTTAATATTTAGCTAAGTAAAAACTGATTTATGTAATTTACGTAAAAATAAACCAAGTAAAGTGGGTCTAGACAAAGCATTAAAGTCATTAACTTATTTAATAAGTAACTGCTTATTTCAAAGGCATTTCATTTATTTAGAGCTCATAAGTAGTTTGGGGTGATTTTTTCTCAATTTTTTACATCCTACAATGTTTATTCCTTAAACAGTTGTGGGTGTGGTAGCTCAGTGGTTAGGGTGTTAGGCTACCAATCTGAAGGTTGTGGGTTTAAATTGCAGGTCCTCTGATGGTGGATCTTTAAGCAAGGCCCTTAACCCTCTTTGGTCCAGGGGTGTCGTGTGGCTGACCCTGTGTTCTGACTGCAAAACAAGCTAGGGTAATAGTGTCTGCTGAATGACCAAATGTAAATATATAATATACAGTGCATCATAGTGGTTAGTATTAAAAACTGATAATGCCCTTTATTATTATAAGCTTTGGTTGGTTGTGGGTTCCAATCGCAGGTTCACTGAAGTTACCAACGTGAGTCCTTGAGCAAGACCCTTAACCCTCACTGCTCCAGGGTGCTGTGGCCCACACTGTTTGCTTTTAGCGTTTGCTAAATGATCTAATGGGAGGCACAGTGGGTTCGTGGTTAGCACGTTCGTCTCTCAGCACTAAGGATTCCTGGTTCGAATCCCCATCTGGGTGGAGTTTCCATGTTCTCCATGTGTCCGCTAATGTGTTTAAATAACTGAAGGCCCCTAGAGGGAGCACAAATAGGCTGAAGTGCTTCAAATGCACTTTAGTAGCTTTATCTGAGTTCACAGCTGTTCTCTAGCTGGGGACAGACTTGTTACATTTACATTAACAGACGCTGTTATCTAAAGCAACTTACAATTCAGGAGTTACACAGTAGTATTATTAAAGCTGATCACTATCCAATCCAGTCTAAATTTACCGTTTTTTATATGAAGTACTGCCCAGCGATGGATTGGCGCCCTGTCCTGGGTGTATCTGCCCAGCACCTGAAACGTTCTCCCCTGGATGGGCATGGGAAACCCCTTGCGACCATAATATAGGATAAAGCGGAAGATAATGAATGAATGAATATATGAAGTACGGTCGGCATGGTGGCACATTCTCCTCTCAGCGCTAGGGATTCCCGGTTCGAATCGCAGTCTGGGTGGAGTTTCCATGTTCTCCCCGTGTCTTTGTGGGTTTCCTCCGGGTTCTCCAGTTTCCTCCCACAGTCCAAAAACATGGATCAAGTCAACTGAGTTCTCCAAATTGCCCCATATAGTGTGTGTCTGTGTGAGTGTGTATGCTCAGCGTGTGCCCCCCCCCCCCTGCGACCCCAATATAGGATAAAGCGGAAGCTAATGGATGGATAAATGATCTAATGTAATATAAACAGCCACGTGTATTTTTATGCAAATTACACGATGACGTCATCTAGCAACTTTTGGTGCAGCCAGTAGCGTCTTTCCTTACTGAGGTGTTGCTTGTATCGCTTTACTTACCAGCGGCGTCCTGACCGACGGATTTCTCCAGAAAGAACGAACTTCATGAAACAGGTGTATTAGAGGTTAGTTCTCTCCATGTTCTCCAGCGGAACACTGTTTCCTGGGATTAGTGGTTTGTTCCTCTGAGCGTCTCCCGGTTCGGTTCGGGGTCATGTCGCATTCTATTGCCTGTTTTCTTCTCTATGGAAGTATTAAACGCCCACTTGTACTTCAGTGGCGTCCCTGCTTCAGGTCAAAGCACCGCGCTGTGTCCGTTTCAGTGCATTTGGAGTGTAGAGGTGTTTTGGAAGCGTTTGTTTCACTCCGGTATATTTATTTATTGGGTTCTTTTTCACCTGATGCCACGTGTCGAACGTTGGATGCCGGGCCTGGAGTTTCCCCAACGTCCATCTGACCTCACTTCAGGAGTTTAAAATTGCTCTGTGGAAAGTTTTCTTTCCATCACTTTTCAAAGCTGTCCCAAAGTCCCGTCTCCATGGAAACGGTAAAGTCTTTTACCTGGAATGGCGTTCTCAGGATGAACTCGTGATCTTACATATCAAGAGGAAGTTCGGGTTTCGAATCAGTTCGGATGAGTCGGTTCTTTCGGAACGAGTCGTTTATTTAAACGACTCTGAATCTTTTCTCTTTTTTTCCTGTTGTACTTAAGCTGAACTTTTTCCTAAGCACTTTTTTTTGCTGATTTCAGTTCAGATTGCTTTTTATTTTGTTTTGATTGGGCTTTAGTGAGGTTGTAATCTGCATGTGTTTTCTTGCAGGAGGCTTCTGTGTGCTCTCTTGGTGCAGACTGTCTTACCTCGCTGAGCTTTATTCAGTGTGCGGGAGCTGAGAGTGAGTCCAGCGTGTGAGGAGCTGTGTGTGAACCTGGTGAGTGTGTGGCTGTGTTCCCCTTGCAGCAGTGCTAAACATGCCAATAACATGGCTCCCTGTGGCTGCCCACATTTTGTACAAGGCATTGACTCTGGCCTACCGTACAATCTCTGGATCTGCTTTTTACCTTAACTCAATTTTTCAAAAAAAAACCCCAGAAGCATTCACTACCCTCCAGTGATGAATGTCGTCTTGTACAAACTCACTGTGGTGCTACTTCTCACGCCATATCGCTCTCCACTGATAAATGATGGAATATCTATCCAACTCAGCATTTTCAAGAAACAACTCAAAACACATCTCTTACTGAAGTACTTCATATATCCATCCATCCATTATCTTCCGCTTTATCCTATAATAGGGTCGCAGGGGGGTTCCCTATGCCCATCTAGGGGAAAACATTTTTGGCACTGGGCAGATACACCCAGGACAGGGTGCCAATCTATCGCTGGGCACACACTCACTCACACAGACATGCACACAGACACACTTTATATGGGGCAGTTTCGAGAACTCAATTGACTTGATCCATATTTTTGGACTGTGGGAGGAAACCCGAGAACCTGTAGGAAACCCACGCAGACACGGGGAGAACATGGAAATTCCACCCAGATGGGGCTTCGAACCGGGCATCCCTAGTGCTAAGAGGAGAACGTGCTAACCACTAGGGGCCTTTAGTTATTTAAACACATTACATCATTTAGCAGATGCATTTATCCAAAGCAACTTGGTTGGGGAGGGCGGTACGGTGGCTTAGTGGTTAGCACGTTTGCCTCTCAGCGCTAGGGATTCCCGGTTCGAATCCACATCTGGGTGGAGTTTCCATGTTCTCCCCGTGTCTGCTTGGGTTTCCTCCGGGTTCTCCGGTTTCCTCCCACAGCCCAAAAACATGGATCAAGTCAATTGAATTCTCAAAAATGCCACATATAGAGTGTGTTTGAGTGAGTGAGTGTGTGCCCAGCGATGGATTGGCGCCCTGTCCTGGGTGTATCTGCCCAGCGCCCGAGACGTTCTCCCCTGGATGGGCATGGGGAACCCCACCGCGACCCTAATAGAGGATAAAGCGGGAGATGATGAATTAACTTGGTTGGGGGTCAGAACACAGGGTTGATACAGCTTCCCCTGGAGTAATGAGGGTTATGGGTCTTGCTCAAGGACCCACATTGGTAACGTCAATGGACCTGGGATTTGAACCCACAACCTTCATATTGATGTCCCAACACCTTAATCACTGAGCTACCGCACCCTTTTAGTGATAGCACTGTCAAGTTCTTTTGTGGCCATTAGCCCTCTTTTTGTTTTTGTTTCTTGTGTAGTTATGTCTGCTGGGAAGCCTCTGCTCACCCAAGTCCCCCCATTAATGTACAATATCTCATATTAGTCATGGCGCAGGTCCTCCTTTTTGTTTGGCGCATCCCCCTTTTTTAAGAGGGTGGTCGGTACTCTAAGTGGCACTCATAGACTTGAGTTTTTGTTTATTCACTCTGTATTGGTTCATCATCTTTTGTCACTGCCTGTTTTGAGTTAGTCATTAGTTTCTGTTAATCATAGTCAGTTGTGTTTGTCAGGCATATGCCTTGTTTGTGTAATATCCTCTCTTCTTCCTTATGTTTAGTGAATATCCTGTCTCTCTCTGAGTGATTATTTGTTCTTTGTTTTGTTTATTAATAAATATTTCTCTTAACCTGCACATCGTGACACATGGCTAGGTGAATTTGTCAAAAAAGGAATCTACTGGCAGGAACACAGTTCTGGGTTCAACGAGACTGGACATTGTAAGCCTGGCCCTCTCCTCTAACATTGGTGCCGGACCTCACAAATGCTTTGAATGAAATGACCCACAGACCTATTCCAAATTATTGTGGAAAGTCTGTCAAGGAGCTGATGTTAACAGCTGCCAAAGAAGACCAAATTAGAGATGGACGTTATGTGGTGGTAGTGAAAATATGTGTCCAAGTACTTGTCCATATAGAGTATACATCCATATAGAGTCCATACATATTCATATAGAGTATTTATGTACGTATCCTCTATATGGACAAGTACTTGGACACATTTTTCAGTACAACCGCATAATATCCCTTTCTAATTTGGTCTCTGGAACAAATGTAAAAAGTATGTGTCCAAGTACCTGTCCATATAGAATATTTATTTTCATTAAAAAAAACTGAAATTAACAGAATTTGGTCAAAAACTTTATATATATATATATATATATATATATATATATATATATATATATATATTTATATATATATAAACTTTATAAATGTCACATAGGGTTTTTCTAATATAATATAACTATTATTTCTAACATGTTTAAATGTTAATTATTAATATGATGGAATGTCTTTACTTTCTCTTTTCTCTTTCTCTCTCTCTATATGTATATATTACTATGTGTTATATTGTCTGTTATAGTAAAGTAAAAGCAAACACAGCAGTGATGCTATTTTAACATACTGTACAAGACAAAACCGCATCATTACATGTGTTGCTATTCTGGACAACAGTGAAACACACTATCAAGAATCGTTGCTCATTTACCAGGTTATATGATTTACTACAGTAGAATGATACTATATAATTTACTATTGAACAGAAAATACTGGTACCCAGCAATTACAATATAAACAGTGTTCAGTTAAAATAAATGAATGAAAATACATTTATTTTTAGAACTATGTAGGAGTGGCAGGTATTTAGCATACAAATACAAATGCGCTACTGGTTCACAAATTTTCGACTCCGTTTTTACACTATGTGCAGTATTCCGAACTTTTATCACTTTGTGTTCTAGAGATATAATCGTATTGACTGGCATGTATACACGAAACAGAACTGAGTAGAAAAAAATTTGATGCAAGGTCACTTTCACAATGTGTATTCTAATGTATTTAAGGTGCACAGTCTATTTTCTTTTTCTAGATTTTTTTTTCTGCTTAAAGCACATAGTTCCTGAGTTTTCCTGATGTTTGTAGTTATTTCACTGCTCCAAAATAATTTTTATCCTTTTTTAATACATTAATAAAACCGTTTTGTTGAAGGAGGTATGTTAGTGCAGATGAAAAACAAAACATCCAGGGACTTGAACTTGAAAAACTATCACAATATCTAAGAGTAAGGATGCTAGCTCTTTGTTAGGTTGAATATAAATTGAAAATAAATATTGTTTTACATCATAAATTAGTAAACAAATAAATAACTATTGACCACGAAGGTATCTAACTGTTATAAATCTCCTATATAAACATCTTCATTTTGCAGAATAAATACACAAGTGAATCCTGAATGCCATACACGTCACAAACCAACATCACCTGTACAGAGTTGTGTTGGACTGTAAAATGGTGGGTTATTTAGAAAGCTGTGGCTACACAAGCATGTGGATCTCATTGTACTCATCACGCCCATCTTCATCAAAATTGGGGGAATCTTCATCCGCATCCAGCTGTGGGAACAAAAGAATCATTTTATGGGAGTTGACACATGTAATGAGATCACAAACAGAAATAAAACGGTGGGCGGCACGGTGGTTTAGTGGTTAGCACATCCGCCTCTCAGCGCTGGGGATCCAGGTTCAAATCCAGATCTGAATCAGGTACCATGTTCTCCCTGTTTCTGCGTGGGTTTCCTTCCATTTTTTCTGGTTTCTTCCCACAGTCCAAAAACATGGGTTCAAGGTGAATTGTCTGTTTTAAATTGTTGCTTTCTAAATTGCCCCTATATAGTGTGTGGGTGTATGTGTGAGCGTGTGCCCAACGTTGGATTGGCACCCTGTCCTGGGTTAATCTGCCCAGCACCTGAAACATTCTCTCCTGGATAGACATGGGAACCACCCTGTGACCCAGATATAGGATTAAATGGAAGAGACTAAATGAATGTATGAATTATTAGAAATATGTACTCAAAATATTCTCATTTGGCAAATCGAGTTCTATAGAGCAGATCCCAGAGACCTGGATGTTACTTCATGCTGTGGTTTTTGTAACTCACCGCTGCCAGCTCTCTTTCCTCAAAGATCTTTGTTAGGATGAGTCTCCGTAGTGGCACAGTCATGATGAGGATGAAGGGAAAAGCTAGTGACGCCACTGTAGACTTTACTACCCACAGCAGCACAATACACAACAGCTGGATTATGGTAAACAGGTTCATACGCCATGTCTTTACCTAGAAAGATATGGAGTGCAAATGTTACACATGCCAGCACTGTTCCCAGGTAATACTAAGACTAAAAATGGACACACTGATTACACAAGACCCATTTACTAGTAAAAGGGATTAGGTTTTAGAAACTGAGGGTTTGTGCACCACCTAGTGTAAGTGTAAATATATTAAAGTTACACTACAGTACTTTTCTCGGTAAAATCACTTTGTGAAATGTGTGCCGATATACACAGATACAAAGCAATTTTTATTTGAAAACATTTTTACTAACGCAAATCAACTTTGAAATCTAGGAATACAGTGAAGAACATAAAGAGGCATGCATCAAAAAATATGTACAGCATCAGTTCATTCTACTTGCTTCTGTCATGTTCTCAGTTATATGTTGGCATTGTGGTCCTAGCATTGATTCCCAGGAAGGTGTACTTTCTGTGAGTTTGCTTGTTCTCCTCATGTCTGCATGGATTTCCTCTGCTAGCTCTGGATTCCATCCCCAATTCAAAAACATACAGGTAAGTGACTAAATTAAATGGTTGTCTGTATATCAGCCCTGTGATGGAGTTATAACATATCTAGAAAGTTTTCCCTCCCTTCACTTTGTGAATGCTGGGATAGGCTTTATCACTCTTCACATTCCCTACCAAAATAAGCATATTAGAATATGGCGTCTGCCAACAGCTACACAAAAAACATTAAAATGTGAGATGTTTTCACAACAAATCTCTTTTTTTTTTTTCTTTAATTAAATTAAACAGGCAAGGAATTTAAAACACACACACATAATTACAGTGCCTGGATATTTGGAATAAAAATGATACATCATCGTTTCAGTCATTACCTTGGTGACATACATGTGATCAGGATGATGTTTTGCTGGTGTGACCATAAGTGTGATGCGCTCATAGAGCTGGATACCAGTCAAAGAGGTGATACCCATATACAAAAAGATACCAAATAGTACAGCCAGAGGAATATGCCGCAATACATCTGTCATCACGATGGACAATCCTATAGTTTAGAAAAAGAACATATATATATATATATATATATATGTATGTGTATATGTATGTGTGTGTGTGTATATATATATATATATATATATATATATATATATATATATATACACACACCAACATTGTGTCACTTCTCTCACCTACAAGGATGGCCACACACATCCCTGTCACTCTTTGCTCCTTCACTTCCTGGATCATAGGCTTTTCTCCAGGAGCTGTTGCTTTGCTCATGACGGTCAATGCGTTGACGTGTGTGACAGAGCGAACTGTGGCAGCAGTCAGCCAAGGCAGCCCAAAGAGTGGACAGATTGCACCCAGTGTTACTATCAGTAGCAGGTCAAGGTGAAAGCCTGAACCTTTTATCAAGCGACGCTCCTTTTTACTGACTATAAGCCTGCAGGTGAAAAGAAAGAAAAAAGAATGTAACTATAACTAAAAAAAAAATAATACATAAATATGTTGGAGGTATACAAGAATTTCACAGCAATTATAATATAGCTATAGACCCACCAGCCACTTTAGCATATTCACCTGTTTGTTTCTACACTCACTCTATTTTTTCAGTTCCACAGAACACACAGATACATTGTGTACAATCACAGTCTCTAGTTCCAATGCAAGATTTTTAGACTTAGCACTGGTTTGCCTAATTTAGGGACTTGGTGCATTTTGGTAAGGAACCTAAAATATCTCATTATCTTCCACTTAATCCAATACTAGGGACTAGAGTCGTAGGGGGTTCCCCATGCCCATCCAGGAGAGAATGTTTCAGATGCTTGGCAGATACACACAGTGTCACTCCATTGCTGGGCACACTCTCACTAACACAGACTATATTTAGTGCAGCCAATTCAACTCAAATGTATGCTTTTGGACTGTTGGAGAAAACTAAAGAACCCAGAAAAATTCCACTCTGACACGGGGAGAACATGGAAACTCCACCTAGATTGGGATTTGAACCTGGATCCCCAACACTGAGAGGCGGATGTGCTAAACACTAACCACCATGAAGCTCAAAAGTGCTATGTAAATGAAATGAACCTAAATGAAATATAAAATCAATAAGAACAGTGCAGAAGTGAAGCAGGTCATGTGGTAGATTGTGTAAGAGGTCAGATATCTTCAGCCTGTTTTATTCTGGGTTTTTAGCTGCCCGCCAACTTCAAGAAAATATGCCAGAATATAGATGACTACTTTAAATTGGCTCTACGTGTGATTGAGTGTAAACGAGTATTAGTGTGGGAGTCCTGCAATGAACTGGTACCCTGTTTAATGTGCACTGCTGACGGCCATAGTTTCCTGGAAAGAGTCCAAACCCACCACAACTATCACCAGGGAAACTTAGTTACTGTCGATGAATGAATAAAGCAATCCATATCAGAAATCTGTTGTGGTGACTGAGAAAATAAATCAATGAATTCCAGTATGGATACAATTTTTAAAAGTCCATTTATGATTGTAACATGAGGCCAAACTCACGTGGTGATCTGTGTTTCCATGAAGATGAGAATAAAGACAAGCAGGGCGGGTACCACAGCAGCTCCCATCATCCATGTAGGAAAAGGCTGTTTGTCTCCGAATGGGCTTATGAACCAGCCTCGTTTGTCAGGCGAAGTGACCGAGAAACCAGAGGGCACGTTCAGTTTCTGCAACCACAAAAACACTACAGCTCAGATCCCAGGCCTTGCTGGTCAGAGCACCATGCCAAACATTTAACCACACTCTAATAGACACTCTGAAAGAAACCTGGCTTCAATTACAGGCAAGCATTTAATAAGGAGAATGAGCAAGCAGTGGAGATCAGAGCACACTACGCTCTCATAGATGACTATGAATGAGTGATGCAATGTAAACAGTATCATGTTTACCTGAGTGTAAGTGTCAGGGATGCATAAGTCCACGATCACAGACAGAAGAATAGAAATGGGTATGCCAAAGTCTCCAATAACTCTCCTAACCTTTGGGTTCAAGCAACAAAAACAAATAATTCACAACTTGATCGGCTTAGACTTTGGCCAAACCTTTCTAAACTTTATTTACTAACAGTATCAGGTTCACCCACAGTGAAACTATAATAATAACTATTATCCATTTGGAGGAATGTTGAACTCACAAAATACAAAAAGTGGTATATTGCAAAATGAATGCCATGGGCACATTTGACGTGCTGTACTCTAATGTGCTTGCATATTTTCACATGAGGTCTATGTTCAGTCCTCAGTGGTGCCACCAGCCAGATTGTGAGGTTACAATTAGCTGTGCCTAAATACCGGAGAAATCATAATGCTGTTGCAACAGTGACCTCTAATGACTGGCCAAGGAGCCGAAAAAGAACCAGTGGCTCCTTAATGGATGCCTTGAACACCTTGTGTTACTCTGACACTAAGCACTGTTGGAAAAGCAATGAGAACATTTGTCTGAAAAAGTTAAAATTACAAACATAAAGTAATTTGGTAAGACTTAAGTGACAAGTAATTTATAATACTAACATTTTAATGGGTTTTGAGGTAAAACTTATAATGAGGGCTTTATCAGTTTTTAATACTAACCACTATAATGCACAGTATATTACATACATTTACAGTCAGTCATTTAGCAGACACTATTATCCAAAACAAGTATCCCAACTTGTTTTGGGGTCAGAACACAGGGTCAGCCACACAGCACCCTGGAGCAAAGAGGGTTAAGGGCCTTACTCCAGGACCCACTGGGATTTGAACCCATATATAGCCCAAATTTTTAGCCCAACACCCTTGCTACTGTCATACCTTATATATATATATAAACTCTAGTTCTGACAAATGCCTGATACCAACTCATTATGTATGAAAATGATTCTTAATTGCATAATTAGTTAAGGATTTACTAAACATTACTAAGACTTTCCAGAGCATTGTTAACACAAACAGCTGTTAAGTTCTTAGTAATCTTTGGAAATTCGGTGATCAATAAAACCAGTCTCCTAACTAATGATGTGTGTTGTGCTTGTTCTTCTCTCTATATAATCCGCTCCATTTTCTCACCAAGTTCTATGGCTGAAGTGCCCTTGAGCAAGGCACCTAACCTCAATTGATCTGCAGGTACCGTATAGAGAGCTGCCCACTCAAGGAATGTGTGCTCACTTCACACAGTGTGTGTTTGTGTGTGTTTCAATGCACGGGTGGGTTAAATGTGGAGAACTAATTCCACTGTGCATAAGTTCAGTAGGCAAAATAGATCACTATCATTTGGTTCATCCTGGTTCATCTCATGTACACTCTACTCTTTTGGTAAACCAAATTACCAATTAATGGTAATGAGCTTGATATTGTGTTTATTACCTTTACAATGTCCTGATATGTCTAAGGATATATGCTGAAATGTATATTAACTGACACAATTCACAGATCCTCAGATATTATATACCACAATATTCATTTCAGTGTATTTATCTATCCTTTTGTTTCCAATTAACCATGTGATTAGATGACTGTGTTCTGGTAAGCCTTCCAAATAGTCTGCTGGCATGAAGATGGTGTGTCTGTTGGCCGTTTTGGAGACTTAGCAATCCCAAGATGCTACTTTGTTTACTTTCCCACACAAATCTTTGAGTATTTTTGGCTTTCTTGCCATTTTATGTTCTGTGCTTGGGGGTTGGGAAATAAACATAGTTCCTTGTTAAAGCTAGTTTGTAAATTTTCCAATTAGTTGGAACTGTTTATAATTAATTATAATTAAATAATTAATTGTAACCCTAACTGTATACATTTGCAGAGAGGTATATAGTAAAGTTATTTTAATACGAAAATCAACATTCCCATTGAAATTTTGTGTTCTTTTTTACATTGAAACATCCCATCTCATCACATCTATAGACTGCTTAATCCTATACTAGGATTATTGGGGAGGGGGTGGGGGTATGGTTTTGGGAGCTGGGTAAATATACCCAGATATACCCAGGACAGAGTGCCAATCAATTGCTGGGCAAACACTCATTCACACTATAGGACAATTTCGAACAGCCAATTCACCTTGAATCCATGTATTTGAACTGTGGGAGGTAACTGGAGAACCCATGAAGATATGGAGAGAACATGGAAACTCTTTCCATATCGGGATTTAGCGGATGAGCTACCCACTACACCATTGTGTCACCCCCATTGAATCTGAATCTGTGTCAATGCATAAAATGGATAAAAAATAATCAGAATCTGTTTCAACGCATAAATAGATCACACTCAAATGTTGTATACAAAAAGCCAATTTGTGTCCATACTATTGGTAGCAGGAAATAAAAAGAAGAGCCTTTAAAAGCTATAAAATGCTACACAATATGAGTAAATAAGCTTAAAGAATCCTACCTTTCCACCAAGAAAACGACTATTGCGAAACTTCCTCAGAAAGAAAGCCACAAAGAAAGTCCCAACCATGAGCACGAGAGACAGCAAGGCTGTGTTTGGCTGGTTTAGTATGGGGCCCTCAATCAGCACAGGGTCATCTGTTAATTCTGGGTTAACCAGCAGTGGGTAGACTGAAGGGGACGGGTAACTCTTCATTAGTGGGTGTTCATGGAAAACCTAAAAGGTATATAAAAGGTACTTCTATTGGTGAGTTTAAACTTTTACAGTATTTAAAACATATGTCAATACATCATCCAACAACATAATATAGCTGCAAATTACTATAAAAGATACATAATTGGTGGTCATGCCAAATTTGGTTATTATTGTTATCATTATTTATTATCTTCTGTGTAATCCTATACTACATACTTGGGTCGTGTGGGGAGGGGGGTGGGGGGTACTGGTGGATGGCTCCTAATGCCAATCCAGTGGAGAACATTTCAGGCGATGGGCAGATACACCCAGACAGGACATTGGACAGAGTGCCAATTCAACACTTGGCACTGTTATCATTATCATTTTTATTATTATAATTATTATTATAGTCCCAATACTTTTATTAGAATTAAATGTCGCAAATGTGCAAACATATTTATTACTAATTAAGTAAAACGTACCACACACACAAACTCTTATTATTTAAATGTGTATAAATACACATTTCGAGTAAATATTGATATAACTTTATACAATCATCTGCTTTGCAAAATGTTTATTGATGTGCTGCTACTTTGCCATGTTAGTAATCGTATACAAAATACAGGTGAATTTGGAGTCTTAAGTTTAGTAAATATGTGTATATGTGTAATCTCAAAAGTACACAGATAATACATTATGACAAATCAATAGTGTATTTATTTCATGTCTAAAAATCTTAATCACATCCTGAGTAATAACTGGTTTATGTACCTTACTATGCTAGGTATTGTTTCTTTTACATCATCCCACGGCAGAGTTTTTGGTCACAGTGCCATGATACAATTTTACAGCAATTTTATATATTTTTCTTTTGATGCAGTGTTGTATTGCAGTATTGCAGATCGAGATGTGATATATATTGTCCTTCATACATCGTTTAAATGCACAACGGGTTTGACACATTTTCTTGGCACCATCTTAAGTATGTCTAAAGTAATGTTATTATAATCGTACCACAACTAAAAAAAATAAATATTTCAAAATAAAATACTTGGAGCTTCTGTATTAACATGGTATTTATCATTTTTCTTTCTATTAAAAACACGCTGTTGTCCAGACCACAGCTATTAAATCTTGGGGGATATTACCTTACAGAGTTTGGAGAAAGTCTCATAAATGAAGATGAGAGAGATGAGAAAGGCAAATATCTCCTGAGTAAAGGGCGAGATGTAGCGAACAAGGAAACTGCCCTCAGCTGCCACGATCACCAGCACGATGAATATAAGCCAAAAACCGATCCACACTCTGCCTGTGAGGTACTCAAAACCCTGAGCCTGGCAGAACTGATAGAGAAGATGAGACACATAGCTTACAAAGTGACACAGAGGACGATTTACGAGAACTTTAAGTACTAACCAAATATTTAAAACAGGAAAAGTGGAGGGAGCCTGTGGTTGATAGAACTGTCCCATCATTAGCCATACAATAAATTACAAGTGCTTAATACTATAAAATGTTGTAACTCTAGACAAAGAAGCACGGTGCCCTAAACCATAAGTCATGAACCAACTCCAGAGTGTGAGTCATTATAACAGCAAAGTAAGACTGGAGAGATTAATCCCATTTTGTAATTCAGTGGGACACTCTCAGCTCTCAGATTATTTAGCTTTGACAGTGTTGTTGGTGTGCTTAGTGGCCGTTCGGTCAAGGGTGAAGATACCTTGTAGAATGCCTCTTCAAACACCAAAAGTGGCCCAGAGAAGCCAATAATTAGTAGGGGCTGCCCTGCCAGCAGAGAAAACAGCACTCCAACTGCTGATGTGGATATAATGAGCTCTGATACTCCCATCATACCTTGTGTCTTCTCACCTAAATTAATTAGAACATGCTGCATTAATATTTTTTAGCAAACTACAGATATCTTAAATTTGGAATATATGATGTTATTTAATTTAATATACATTGAAAACACTGGTAAGTACTTTCCCTGTAGCTTTATTTATTTCAAAACGTATTAATTAGGGTGACCGTCTGTGTGTGGGGGTGTGTGTGTGGGGGGGGTGCGTTCCCTATACAAATTCACACTGTTGCTTTGAACTACCATGGCATTTTACATACTTTTTTCTTCAGGATCCTGCGGAGGTTAATATACTCTTTACAACAACCAAGAAGCAACTTAAGAAGTTTCACCATGTCTACTTGGTTCAACACCAGTTTAATGGTGGCCAAGATTAATTTGTGCTATTGTGCACAGGGGAAACTTATGTTCAGGTGATGTGCAAGTTAGTTTCTCAGTTAGTTAAATAAAGATTCTTTTCAGACAAAAAACCAAGTAGCATCAATTATATCAATTAAAAGTTGTTTATGTTTTTAGATGGGGCGGCACGGTGGCTTAGTGGTTAGCACGTTCGCCTCTCAGCACTAGGGATTTCCAGTTCGAATCCCCATCTGGGTGGAGTTTCCATGTTCTCCCCGTGTCCGCGTGGGTTTCCTCCGGGTTCTCCAGTTTCCTCCCACAGTCCAAAAACATGGATTAAGGTCAATTGAATTCTCCAAATTGCCCCATATAGAGTGTGTTTGTGTGTGTCTGTGTGAGTGAGTGTGTGCCCAGTGATAGATTGCCGCCCTGTCCTGGGTGTATCTGTCCAGCGTCCAAAACCTTCTCTCCTGGTTGGGCATGGGGAACCCCCCCGCGACCCTAGTAAAGGATAAAGTGGAAGATGATGGATGGAATCACCAAGAAGCAACTTAAGATGTGTCACCATCTCTACTTGGTTCAAGCAGAAACACCAGTTTAATGGTGGCCAAGATTAATTTGTGCTATTGTACACAGGGGAAACATGTTCAGGTGATTTGCAAGTTAGTTTCTTGGTTAGTTAAATAAAGATTCTTTTCACACAAAAAAAGTAGCGCATATTAAGTCATCACAAGCACAGACAAGAAAAGTGGCAAATTATTAATATTTGAAAAGTTGTTTATGTTTTTAGACTTGAAATTGATAGTTTGACTTTAGAAATGTTGCTTACATGCTAGCTACCTTATAAAGAATTCTCTTACCTAACAAACCTCCAAAAGTGATGGTCGGTGACAAGGCTGCAAAATAGATAAAAATAATAGCAGCGATGCACTGTGAATCCACTGCATCTCTCAGGTCGCTCAAGTAGTGAGGGTAACGACGGCGAATATCATGGATCACTCCTCCAAACGGGATTCCAGAGCGCTTGAGAGGGTCCACCTCCTGCTCCTCATCCTCTTGTTCATCCTGATTCATAGCTGACACAAAAAAGTCAAGAAAGCATGCCATCACTACTGATGATGCACATACCAAGACATGACAGACAAACTGCTGTACAACTAAAGCAATAGATTTTAATCAGAAAGGTAGAAAATAAAAATAGAAAAACTTCTCTTAACTAAATTAAATCAACATGAACAATAAAAGCTTTACTTACATTACTTTATCTAATTATAAGCCAAATAAAATAAAAATTTTAAATTATAGCATAATTAATTGTTAAATAATACATTACATAAAACTAAGCAAAGACAAAATTAATAAAAATGTAACCTTACCATACACTACAGAAAACATCAAATATGAATAAATAGAAACTTGATTTTTCTATTTGATCAGTGAGTAGAGTCAGCATGAGGAGTCAGTAAATACATATTGTATGTATATATGTTAAAAACCATCTGAATTTGATGAATGTATGCCAAAGTTACCGGCCAGATTCTATTAGAGTTGGTTACTGTAGAGATGTTGGTTTCAGAATAGTAACGTTTACCTCAAGATTACAGTACAATTCAACCTTCAACAAAACCTTTCACATAGCTGTGTATAATTTTGAAAGAAAGGAGAAGGATGGCTTGTTATAATGAATTCTTTTCTATGTTTACAAACATTATTTAAAAACTGGAGTGACATACATATTAATAATGCCAGAATTAGCCTGTGCTTTTTTCAAGTTCTTAAACATTCATTCGTTCATTCATTATCTCCCGCTTATCCTCTATTAGGGTCGCGGTGGGGTTCTCCATGCCCATCCAGGGGAGAACGTCTCGGGCGCTGGGCAGACAGACCCAGGACAGGCATCAATCCATCGCTGGGCACACACTCACTCACACAGACACACTCTATATGGGGCAATTTTGAGAATTCAATTAACTTGATCCATGTTTTTGGACTGTGGGAGGAAACCGGAGAACCTGTAGGAAACCCACGCAGACACGGGGAGAACATGGAAACTCCACCCAGATGGGGATTCGAACCAGGAATCCCTAGCGCTGAGAGGCGAACGTGCTAACCACTAAGCCACCGTGCCGCCCTAGTTCTTAAACAAGGTTTGAAAAATCCACATGCATACATTTAGGGAAACAGCTGTGTAGGCTTTGTGACATTTAGTTTGGCTGGTTTACAAAACTTGATGAAATAAAGATGTCCAAAAAAACAGAGGTCCCAAACCTTTAAATCATCTTGTTGCAACAGAGGTTAAATGGAAGTCCTATACACTGGAATATATAATGCACATTCACATAAATCAGCTAGTATACCAGAACAGATGCTTTGATCCCTAAACACTATTATTACTTCAATCGGTTTTGCTTTTTGTTCTTTAACTTTCACAATTGCTTTTTATATATATATATATATATAATAGTTAACTATATTATTTCATGCAATTCAACCTGCTTCGAATCTCAATCTGGATGGTTCGAATCTCAATCATGTACATTTCAGATGTACATAAATTCGAGGTGAACTGACTGCTCTAAACTGTCCCTATATAGTTTGTGTGTGTGTATGTGTGTGCCCAGCGATAGATTAGCACCCTGTCCTGGGTGCATTTGCCCAGCTTCGTTTTCCCCTGGAATCGTTCCCCCCTCCCACCCCAAGCAACGCTTAGAAAATTAAACAGAAAAAAATGGTTAGTTCATTTAATGGGGCTTAAGTGTTTTTTTATTATTATAATCAATCATTATACCAATCAATCAAAAAAAAAAAAGCAAAAGACAATTCTATATGTACCAGTAACAACAATTATATTTAACAATGTTGCAGCAATGCAGGCAAATAAATATGTACAATAATTTCATATAGATGTTTATAAATAAATAATAATATACAGTATGGTGGCTTAGTGGTTAGCACAGTCGCCTCTCAGCACTGAGGATCCAGGTTCGAATTCCAAATCGGAGTGGAATTTCCATGTTCTCCCTGTATCTGTGTGGGTTTACTCCGGGTTCTCTGGTTCCCTCCCACAGTCCAAAAACATGGATTCAAGTGTGACCACTGATAAATTGGCGCCCTGTCCTGGGTGTATCTGCCCAGTTCCCGAAATGTTCACCCCTGGATGGGCATGGGGAACCTCCTCAGCGACCCCAGTATAGCATTAATCAGAAGACAGTGAATGGATGAAATATGCTTAAGCAGAAGGAAAATGAACTCTGCATAAGCAGACCTAAAAAACCTGGCAGAAAAGGAACATAATCCAACAGTCGTCAGTATGATTTATGGGTTTTATAGGTTTTATTATTTCTTTAAAATGCCCTTATTGACCTGCGGGTACTTCTGCTATAGGTGTGAATGGAATGGAATACTACTCTATTGTTTTTATGTTTGTATATTTGCTCTGGGATTGACATTACATTGTGTTGTAAAAACCATTGATTTTTTTTTTTTCTATAAAAAAACACCTTGTTGTTTTGATCGCAGCTATTAAATCTTAGTGGATAATAAATCACCTCTGTCTAATTTATGCTGTGTATTATTTTATAGCTTTGTGTGAAAGCAGTGAAAACATAAATGCACCTACTGGTTTATTGGTACAGTACCTGATTTATTGAAGGTATTTTATTAGTCCCAGTGTTCTCACTGTTGACCCTGTTCTCCAGTGATCAGGACCACCATAGAACAGGTATTATTTGACTGGTGGATGCCAGTACTGACATTAACATGGTGCTGGTGTTGTGTTACTGTTTGTTGCACTGTGTGTGTGTGTGTGTGTGTGTGTGTGTGTGTGTGTGTGTGTGTGTGTGTGTGTGTGTGTGTGTGTGTGTGTGAAAGAGAGAGAGAGAGATAGCATTGTATATATGGTCTTACTTTTACTCTCCTGGTTTGATCCCACCACTCCACTCAAGCCCTTCTTGTTTTCTCGCTCCTTGCGTTTACGCAGCATTTGCTTCTGGAATGATGCCACTGTTTTAAGAAGGTCTTTACCCTCCACATTAGAGGGAGGAATCACAATGCTGCAGTCCAGAAACTCATTTATGCCATTCAGGAGATCCTGACGGTCATCAGCAAAGTAGGCGACCTCATGAAAATTCTGAGCAGAGGGAAAAGCAATATGCTGCACAATCACAAACTCTTTAAACTGAGTCATGTTTTTAATCTTTAATCTAAACCCATTAATTGTGTTTTATTCCTAAAACATTCATTCATTCCCCAAAATGCACCACAGGAGGTCATTTCTACCTGTGGCTATTAAACTCTATAACTGCTCTCTTCATGTGTAAGATTTTTTCTATGTGCAATACCAAGTTCATATGGTTAAATTGTAAATTATGTGTCACTATTTTGTATTTTATTCTTTAAATTTTTGTGCTACACTTTATGTTGCTTTAAGAAGCATTTATAAATTTATATATTTTTTATTTATTTCAAAATTTTATCTATTCTTAGTATATATCTTTTTTTTTTTACATTATACCTCTTGAGCAACATATGCAATTTCCCCCCAGGGATCAATAAAGCATTCTGATTATGATTATATATTCAAAATTCACTTAGCTAGGATATAACTCACATTTATTTTTATTGTACTGAATGAAATAAATTATTAATGCATGTGTAAGCACTGACTTTATCAGACATAAGTGTAGAGAAGGAGCGTCCAATCTCATGGTAGTCCATGTTACTCTGGGTTGGGCCAAGCAGCACAAAGATGAAGCGCACGGGAACTGGAATCTCTAATACTGATTCCAAAAGCACAGCCTCATTCAGCCTCACAAATGCCATTGCAGGCTGCTCAAGGAACTCCACACAGCCTACAAACAAATAAACACACACAATAAGATACTTGCTGGTTTATGGCAAGATGATCTATTCAAAAAACATTTGTGAAGAAAAAATGAAGAAAAAAAATTAAAGGGAATCTTATTGATTAGCATCCTTTCAAATAAGAGTACACAATAATAATAAAAAGATAAAGACACAGGATTTATATACTTATATATACGAAAATATACTTCAAATATGTGATTTACAACTTTAAAAAGCAATTTGAGTAAATAAATCTTCAATGTTTATAATTATTTAAAGTTTTCTGTAATTATATCAGACTATGATAAGGTTATCTAATTGGTAATGACAACGACACACATGCTGCATTTCTGTTTATATTAACTGGAGGCTATTCCAAAAAGAGAGTTTATAAAGGTATTTATATAAACTATCCTAACTTAAATGTCCCGACCAGTTCACTCATCATGTTTTATTAAGAAAAGCCAAGTGCAATCTTTTTTCCACATTGCAATCAAAGGTTTTCATACAATGATATTAAAGCCCCAGTAATTAATTAAATTAAATAGAAAAATATCTATATCTGTAAAGGAATAAAAAGCATTCTAATCTCTTGACCTTTAAAGTTAGTGATTTTAAATTTAAAGACCTAAATTAAAACACATGTAGTTATTCCCCCTTTAAAAATGTTTCTTATGTTATTACTAATCTTAAACTAATACTAAAATGATATATAAGCATGTCAAAAATGTCTATAACCTTATTTGACCTAATGATTGGTTTTGGTCGTATGCCATGATGAACAGGTTTGTTGTAATATAAATGTAGCAATATTAACTTATAGTTTTGCCTCTTTCATAAAACTTTTTAAATGTATTTTAAGTTGGTTAATAGAATTCTATACACTTAGAATAACTTTTTTTTGTTGTTTGTTTAAACTTTTATTTTTTTTAATTTTTTTTTACTTTGCTCTCCGACATACTTATCTGGATATTCAAACCTAGCAAAATCAGGTCTATGCTATTATTAAATCCCACAATATACACTGTAAATACTGTTATGTGGTGAGAAAGCTGAGGTGTCTATTTAGCCACATGGTTACCAGCACTGTTTAAATACATTGTGACCTCATCAGAGGTTGTTTTAAGCTGACATCAGCAAATCAAAACGTTTAACAGCCATATTGTACATGTAAAATTTAAAGTCTTTAATGAGTCACACTTTTTATTTCATCAATTAAATCCTGAATGAATAGCAAAATCCACTTAATTATCGACCAAAACATTTGGGTTAGAATAGTTTCACGAGGTCAAAGTAAAGTGTTACTGGCAAACTATTATTTGATGACTCGACTGAAATTTTTGGCTCTTAAAGTGCAACAATAGAGGTGAAAGCAGTGCTTAACTCACCCACTAAAACCACCGTGGCCTCAGCATCCTTGGGGATCTTTGCCAGCAGTTTCATAGATCTGGCTGCAGCATGGGCCTCAGCAGGACTATGGTGTAGGTTTTTCTTTCATTAACAGGAGAAAATAGTTAGTACCCTTTTTATCATAAAACACTGGCTTTAAGCTGTGGCTGAGGACTTTTGGCAGCCAGCACACTCCACCACAAATAAAGAGGATCATTTCACATGTGAGAACTGTGTCTGTATGTATGACGCTGTAGTCGATTTTAATGAACCATTTTGCCTGACTTTAATAAACAGACACAAGGTTGTAGAACTAGGTGCCATATTTACCAAATAGTAATCTGCTTTAAAACAATAAAAATTTAGGGGTTTATTTATGCCCCTTTAATGTGCTGTGTGAAATTTGCCAAAATTCTCAGCCACAGGCAACAATAAAGCTTTCACTGCTATTGTATTAGGATGTTTTAACGAGCAGCACCTGCGCAGTCTGATCTTTATTGTGCACATGTGCTAATGTGAACACAGATGATACCTGCTATTATAACATTACGAACACTAACTTCATCCACTTTGTTGCACCAGCATGTAAACAAAGTATAAGGTGAAGAACGCTGTCATCCAGATGCCAGTTAGTTAATGATGAATGATAATAATGAAATAGCAAAAGTTATTGCTGAGTAATGTATAAATTTAATGTTGCAAAATTATTGGAAAAAAGTAAAGGTCACCTGAGCAAAATTTGTTTGCAGTTCTCAGTTTGAAAAATGGATTTTAAACAGTTTGACATCATGGTATAGACAGCTAATCCAGACCCACCAAATATTATATATAAAATAACTAAATTTAGTCTTTTCAAGCAAGGATAAGTCCTGGTTCTCCACTTTGTCTGTGTGATAGAATTATCAGTAAGTTCTCAATCCTAAAAAGTAAAATCAGACAACAACCCCAAATAGATCAAGTCTTGTATACAGCAGGGATTGCCAAAAACTACACTACTAAAACTGCAACAATATGTATGTATAACTCCCAAAACATTTAAAAAAATGTGTGAAATAATTAGGTAATGTCATAAAATGGTAAACATGCCTCTGTCCCAGCACAGTGAGTATTGCAAGCATTTTTCGACAGTTTTTGTTTAGCAAATACAACTGAATTTGTCATTGAAAACACCAAATATGCATTTTGAAAACATGCATTTTGATGAGAGATCAAGTATGTAACACAGTAAAGAAGCATCTGTAGTTTTTCTTATAATTGAAAGTTTAAGAAATATGGGAAAATAAAACAATGATAATGGTAATAATGGTCTAAATATAAAAAGACATGGTGGCTTGGTAGCAAACAGGTTGAAGTGCCCTTGCTTTCAAAGATAAATAGAAATTTAGTTGGAACAATAACAAGGTACAGAGCACTAAGCAATGGAAAAACATTGCCTGTTTAGATAAATACAGCTTTCTGTTACACCATAGTAATGGAAGAGTCAAAATTAGTAAAACTCATCATTAGGACTGAATTATGCTTTCTGCCAGGTGTCAGTAGTTCAGGGTAATGAAAGTGGATTAATGATGTGGGGAATGTTTTCTTGCCGCAACACAGATCCTCTGATACCTGTGGGTGGATGGTCGGACAGTAAAGCTTACCTAAGCCTTGTGGCCAACCAGTTACATTCCTTCAGTGCAGCTGTTTTACCATTTGGCAGGAATAAGGACACATAAGTAAAACAATGCACCATGTCCAAAGGAATCTATATGGATTTGTTCATAGCAGTATAGGCTGCTCAGAAAACAGAGCCCAGAGACAACTGTATAAACCAGCTTGTCCACACAGGCCAATAATAATTTTAATACAGAGTGAAATCTATGTTTTTATAAATTCTTTATTACAGCCAGAGGTGGGTGGCACAGTGGCTTAGTGGTTTGCCTCTCAAAGCTCCTGAAATGTTCTCCCCTAAATGTAAATGGACCCCCCCTGCAAACCTAGCAGGGAAGATAATGAATGAAGGAATGAATAAAGCCAGAGTTGACCCACTAGATGGGTGTTACCCATTCAGTATATATAATGTTAACATTGCATATATAACATGACACTTACACAAATACAGGCCAACAATTTAAGGAGGGCCTTATTGGTCTCCATAATTATAATTAGTCATATTACATATTGTCAAATAAGAAAACATGCTTACCAGAACGTCTTTATCATGCTCTAGTGTTTTGGAGCCACCTTCCTCAGTCATAAGTGGCAGACTCGTGTCGTGCACGTTGTTGTGGTTGTGGCGCACGCTGCCCAGGCTTGTGATTGAGTGGTTGCGGTGGAAACGGCCCTCTTTCTCATCGTTCGGGTGACTGGACAGAAAAGCAGGTCATGTTTTTCTGTAACAAATACTTTTATCCACAGTTCGCTATTGTTTTACTGTTGACTGTAATGTGTTATTTTTTGTTTAATCCCCAAACCAATTTGGGACCATTTATTCCGATCTGTGAGACAAGAGAACAAATACTGCCGATCGTGTGTTTTTCTTGGTGTGTGAGTGTTTGTGATGTTTCCAGCTTTGGTTTCAACATTTCCAAAACAGAAACCCAACATTATAAGATATCAAAATCTACATTTCAAACTAAACCACATTTTCTATTCGAAGGAAAGAAAGCCAAAGCAATCAATAAGCATAGCAAAAGCTACAAAAAGCCAGCTTGAGGGCCCGATAACATCATGGACTATTTGAACTGAAAATATGATCTATGAGTCCATGGTGACATAAGCACGAGCACTATAAGACTGAGAAAATGTTATTATTTACTGACAATGAATAGTTGTACTTTAAGTGTCATAGTGTCTCTGCAATCTGACCTGGCAGAGAAAAGTCTGGTTAGTGTATAAATACAGCTCCCCACACACACTCACTCATTTCTGACAGTTAGTCTTCATCGTTTGTCTAAAGCCTGGTTTAAGAAATTTCATTAAATTTCACATCTAATTATTTTCATTCATTAAGTCATTACTTTTTATTTAATTTATTAACTGCAGAATAATATACTTGCTGTATATTAAGACATGCTAATGAAATTCAGATAAAACAGTATAAAAGTAATGCTGGTTATGTGCTACGCATCTTAAGCACTATACTTCTAATTTTGGTCATTCCATTACATGAGGTCATTTAGCAGACGCTTTTAATCAAAGCGAATTAAAACTACCCCAAGTTGGTTGCGGTCAGAACACAAAGTTGGCCATGATACAGCATCCATGGAGCAATGAGAGTTAAGGGTCTTGCTTAAGGACTCACAATGGCAACTTCAGTGGACCTGGGATTTGAACCACAACCTTCTGAGTGATAGCCCATAACTGCCATACCAATATCTAACCTCAAAGTGCTCTTAATAGTTACATTACATGAGGTCAATTAGCAGATGCTTTTATCCAAAGCGACTTACAAGTATCACAAATTTATGTTTGGGGTCAGAACTCAGCGTTCATCATACAGAAGTGAAGGGTAAGGACCAACATTAAGTTTTGTGGACTTGGGATTTGAACCCCCAACCATCAGATTGCTGGCCCATCACTCTAACCACCCTACCACAACAATATTAAAACGAATAAAGAGTCTTAATTAAAAAATCCTGTTTAAGATCATCCATGGTTAAGAGACCCTACTTTAAACCTTATAAAGGTAGAACTTTACTCCTTTCAGTGTTTTCTAACAAAATTCTAGGCTTTTTGCCTACTCATATAAAGTGAGGAATTAAAGAATGGCTCTGTCAACATGATTGTGTCAAAGGAAAATGGGGAGCACAGAAAATTGGAAAAGAAATTTAATCGCAGCAATATATTATTTTTTACAGTCATTGTTTGACCTTGCAAAATGGTTTGGCGAGTTCTCCATCTTTCAAGATCAAGGACAACATTAAATATGGTGCTTTCAAAATTGGTCATGACAATTTTAAACATTGGGGCGTGAATAATAATGCCAAGGTAATTAAATGAGTCACTGAAGGTCAATTTGTGACTAACACTAAAGGAAAAATCCACCCAAAAACAAAACATGCAATACAGAACATTTAATAACTCAAACAATGTGATCAAAGCAAGTATGATTCGTTTCTGTAAAAGCACCTGAATGCAGATCTGGGTGGAGCTTTATATAGATCTTTATATTCTGTTTATCTTCAGAAAGATTTAACTTAAGGTTGAGGAATTTAGATTAAACTATATTGCTATTGTTTATTTTCACCTCATGGTTTCTACTACATTTACAGTACATTCAGTCATTTAGAAAAGTGATTTCCAAATAAGAGAACACCACAAGTCAGTAGTTAAGGAGTCTCAGCATTGTGGACAAAGTTGAGAAGATCATTCCACTATATAGCAGTGGTGAAGATATAAAGTGAGAATTAGAACCTCGATGAGGTCAAGGCACAAGGTGAAATTAATCACTAGGATGGAGGAAAAGAATCAGCGTCTATCTTACAAACATAGAGATAAAGTTAAAAGGAGTTAATCCAGAGATTGTAAATCGGCTACTTTTTTATATTAACTCTATACCTTACTGCTTTAACATGCAGTACAGTGGTACTTAAAAGTTTAAATGAATGACTTAAACTTTAATCAGATGATTTTACATGTTCTAATATGGGATACAAACAACCCATTTAAACAAATAATACAAATTTATACTTATACTGACTGTGATTTATTCACAATAATGCACAATTTAACCATTTAATACAAAAAGGCATTAAATTATTAATAAACTGGGCTTCCGCAATATCCAGTTTTTAAAGTAAACATTAATTGCTGAGTAACATGATACTGGTTTATTGCTCAACGGGAATCAGTTCACTATTTATATTAATCTGTAGTTAATGGTTCATGATTAAAAATAATGTATTGTGTATCAAGCACTGATACAAATGTAAAGCGATCAGAGGTCCGTATTACACTCAATAATATCACAGCTTGAAAAACACACACACACCCACACACACACACACACACACACACATACAGTGGGTTGCAAAAGTATTCATACCCCTTGAACTTTTCCATATTTTGTCACATTACAACCACAAACATAAATATATTTCACTGGAATTTAATGTGAAAGACCAACACAAAGTGGTATACAATTGTGAAGTGGAATG
>JAFMOD010001006.1:1699966-1702227 GCA_019802435.1 Corydoras maculifer | reverse complement strand
TATATATATATATATATATATATATATATATATATATATATATATATATATATATATATATATATATATATATATAAATAAACCCCAGGGCTAAAAACAAAGAGGAGATATTCTGAGCAGGTCACAGTCAAATGTTGAGATGGATTGGCGCCCTGCTTTGGGTGTTTCTGACCAGCGCCCTAAACATTTTCCCCTGAATGGACATGGGGCAACCTCCACCCTCACCCCCTGAAACCCAATCCCTATTATAGGAGAAGGCAAAAGATAATGAGATGAGATAAATATCGAATAAGGTCAATTACACATTTTTTGTCCTCTGCTAAATGGCAACTATACTAGACACTGTGTTCGTCTGCCGTACTGTTTTTGTGAACGCATTTTGTGTGTGTGCACGTGTGTATGTGTGTGTTGTTTGTAATTTACTACTGGGCATTGCTGCTTCTGACAATAAACATCAGTAAATGACCACAGGTGCAGACCCTGGACTGCTTAAAAGTTCACGGCATATTTAAATCAGACCTGTAAATGTGTGTAATGTCTGGGGAAAGGGGGTTTCACTGACCTAACACACCGCTGCAGACTATTAAATACAGACCTTTAAATAGTTGGTTCAGCAGAAAGATTCCATGCAGCCCAAGTGTGGTACATCAGGCATTTTTATTGACCACCATTTGCTCTTTTTGTTTTTAAGGTGTCATTAATGTTCTACAATTGTAAAGTAAGTACTGACAAAATGTGAGAAATGTGTGAGTCAGAGTGTTTTCTCAAACTGGCTACGTTAAAGGTTTCCCCTCTGAAAAAGTAAATTAATACATGAAATAAAATGTAAGTTTAATGTAGTTGGAATGTTTCTAATTTTAGTTCAAGTTCTGATTTATGATCAAACTATATTTCAGATGACTAATATGAGTTTTAAATTTCTTCAAATATAATTATCCTCTTTAGCACTTGGTATGGCTCATCTGGTGCTGGAAACAAGTGAGAAACACTTGCCTTATACTGCATCCAGGTTTTAAATAGTGTCATGCAACTCCCCATTGTGTTTTGGGATAAGTTATGATTTACAGTAAAATAAAAACACAAAATCAGTTTGGAAATGGAAAATGCTGTGGTGCAGCCCTGTTCCAAACAGCAAAAACTAATAAATCTTGTCTTTCAGTTCAGAGTACTTACAAAAGTATTTTATTATATTTCTTATCCGCTCATTCTTTATGCTGCTTATCCTAATAAGGGTTGCTAGGCCTTTCTGGAGCCCAACCCAGCACTTATTAGGTGAACAGCAATAAAAATACTCTGGGCAGATTGTCAGTTCATAGAAGGGCACACGAAGTGACACACACAACATATTCTACATAGAAACATATCTATATTTCTGATCCTTAAAAAAGTTATTATATATAATATTATTATATAGCCAAAAGTTTTGGGCAACTTGAACATGACATTCAGTAATTTAGCAGATTATTTAGCAGATTTACAAATGAAAAAACACCACAAGTCTGTCAGAAGTTAAGGAGGTAGTTAAGGAGGAAGTAATTTTAATAAACCTGATCATCCATTCCATGAGTTGTTTTTTGCATTAAATTGCATTACGCTACACCTATAAAAGCTTTAATGGCATCCCTATTCACAGCTTTGACTCTTCTGTTAAGTCTTTCTACATAAATTTGTGCTGTTTGTATAGGAATTTTGCATTTCTATTCCTTTGAGACGTAGCTAACACTTTTGCTGGAAAAAAAGGTAGTTTTTCATAAAAACGTTTTTCATAAAAGTTTTTCATGAAAAATGCTACTCGGGCGGGGACGTAGCGAACGGGTTTATAGGGTTCAACACCCCCACTATTAAGAAGTTTGATACACCCTGATCCAGCATTTGTAATATCAAATACTGATGTTGGATGAGAGGGCCAGGCTCGGTCCTAGTTAATCCCAAAGGTGTGTAATGGAATTGATGTCAGTACTGGAACTGTGAGCCAGTCAAGTTCATCCATGTCAAACTCACACATCCATGCCTTTATAACCTTGTTTTGAGCACTGGAGCACATTAATGCTAAAACTAAAAAGAGAATCTTTTTTTGAGAATCATTCATTATTACTGCTTCTATCCAAAGAACGTCTTCCCAAAAATACTGACTCTCTCTGGGAGGTTCTGGCTTTTAATGTTTTTGTATCAACAGTGGTGTCCTCCTAGGACTCCTACCATAGCATCCAATTATATTTAGTTGGCTTGAATAGTACAAGCTGACACTGTTGTACCTTGTG
>JAFMOD010001006.1:1679966-1694966 GCA_019802435.1 Corydoras maculifer | reverse complement strand
GCCAATCTATCGCTGGGCACACACTCACACAATCAAAAACACTCTATATGGGGCAATTTAGAGAATTCAATTGACCTGTTGTTTTTGGACTGTGGGAGGAAACCGGAGAACCCAGAGGAAACCCATGCAGACATGGGGAGAACATGGAAAATCCACCCAGATTGGGATTCGAACTGGGAATCCCTAGCACCGTGCCGCCTGCAGTGTTATCAATTAGTAAAAAAATTCTAGCTCTAAAATTTACGCGTGTTGGCCTCATTGCAGTCTTTTCCACTGCAGAATGATGTAGGAGCAATAAATTTAAGCTTAATAACAGAGAGGTTGTATATGTTTTAAAGCTGCCATTTTTCCCCCCAGTACATGGTTTGAATTCTAAGCTAGTCATTATAAAGTTTATGAATACCATAGTGCACTAAAGATGGCCTGGATTTTAAAAACCTTGAGCAGTAGAAATGGAGCTATATCAAGTCGACTTGTTTTGGTAAAACACTAAAATGCTAGGAATGTACCGAAAGATTTACAAGATATTATTTGGCATTATTATTTGGCATTATTTAAAGATAAAATGCCAAATTATAATAAACAAATTTCAAACAAATTATGCTCATCGGTTTTCCATGGAACCGAAAGGGTTTCTCATAGTTACTTGATATAGAACTGTAATTATGCACACTGTCGCTCTTCTGAAAGCCCTTTGAGCCGTTTATCATTCAGCCCGATTGTTTGTATCCGGTGGTAAATATATCATCACTGTGTTTTGAACAGAATGCGAATTGGCCTACTCAGTGGAAAAAATAGACCACCGCTAGTTCATGTTTATTTAGAGATCAATTCTCTGTAAATAGAGTTCATATCATGCATCATCAAATCCATTAAGTTGCATAACAACAGAGCTTCTATACTGGATGTAGCTCAAATCTTATTTGACATAGACTTACATCAGGGAATACAATTTAATCTTTAGATACACAGTTTACTTTGTTCTGTAATAATGGAGATTACAGAGAATTATCCTAATATCCTCTGATGCAACTTGCATGATAGACTTTAAATTCTCAGTGTGTTTTCATGTTGTTAAATTTAATACATAACTAAAAATTGTAGTTTTATTGTTCATTCATTCATTATCTTCCCCTTAATCTTCTACTAGGGCTGTGGGGGGGTTCCCCATGCCCATCCAGGGGAGAACATTTCGGGCAGATACATCCAGGACAGAGAACCAATCTATCGCTTGGCACACACTAACTCACACAAACACGCACACTCTATATGGGGTAATTTTGAGCATTCAATTTACATTGAATCCATGTTTTTGGACTGTGGGAGGAAACCGGAAGACCCAGAGAAAACCAACGCAGGGACACAGGGAAAACATGGAAACTCCACCCAGATTGGGAATCGAACCTGGATTCCCAGTGCTGAGAATTGTACGTGCTAACGACTAAGCCACCTGCCACCCACAATACGCAATAAGTAAAAAGTTTAATTCATTTATTATCTTCTGCTTTATCCTCTACTGGGGTCATGGGGGGAGGGGGGGGTTCCCATGCCCATCCATGGGAGTATGCGCTGGGCAGATACACCCAGGACAGGGCACCAATCTATTACTGGGCACACTCACCCACACAGACACACGTACATTATATGGGGCAATTTAAAACATTTAATTAACCTTGAATTGATGTTTTTGGATTTTTTAGTTGGCACTTATTGCCATATCAGCACAATTATGGCTGTATATGAGGCATGTCACATTTTAAGTTCATATTATGGTGGGATGTGATTTAGCATTTATTTTACTATAGTAAGTGTACTTGCTTGAGGTGTTTTAAGTAATTATATATTTCTCCTGGTGAAGTCTTGTCAAAAATGTCTTTGATGTTGCTTGCAAGTAAGTGTTGTCGTCTTACTTAGGACTGTTGCAGTTTTGGCAAATAGGTAAGCAAGTGTGCATCAGTCGGGAGTGTCGTATGTGCAACCTTGTGTGGATGACTTGGTAGTACTGGTCCTCATTCTTATAGCTCATCGGTTTTATTTTTGGTTTGATTGCTTTGAGTTTGTTTTTAATTTGGGTGTTCCATTTTTCTTGGCATTGGGTATTTATTAGTGTTTTTTTATTAGTGTTTTTACTGCAAAGGTGTCTTTGATTGGGATGGGGATAAAGATTATTGCTTGACTTCTGGCTGATCTGGCAACATTGTCCACTCTTTCATTTCCCTGGACTCCACAATGTCCTGGTATCCAGCAATATTTTATGTTGTACTTTATATCCTTTAGTTCTTTGTCCTCAATTTTGGAGTGTAGGTGGAAACAGGAGAACCTGGAGGACACCCATGTGGACACGGGGAGAACATGGAGACTCCAATCAGACTGGGATTCGAACCTGGAATTACCAGCGCTGAAAGACGAATGTGCTAAGCCACTGTGCCGCCTAGTTTTATTGTATTACCATAATTATTCTGAAATAAGGCGGCACGGCTTTCCATGTTCGGAGTTTCCATGTTCTCCCCGTGTCTGCGTGGGTTTCCTCTGGGTTCTCCGGTTTCTTCCCACAGTCCAAAAACATGGATCAAGTCAATTGAGTTCTCCAAATTGCCCCATATAGAGTGTGTCTGTGTGACTGAGTGTGTGCCCAGGGATAGATTGGTGGCTGGTCCTGGGTGTATCTGCCCAGCGCCTGAAACATTCTCCCCTGGATAGGCATGGGGAACCCCCCCGCAACCCTAATAGAGGATAAAGCGGAAGATAATGAATGAATGAATTAATTCTGCAATAATACTTTATTTCTTACATGGAAAGGAGAACTTTGGGGTTAAGCGGTAAGCACCTCTCACCTCGTGATCCTTTTTGTCCATTTTCTTCCTCTTCTTCAGGCTGGACAGAGAAGGAGAGCTGTTGTTTGCTCGAGTAACCTGACATCTAGAGGACTTCTTGACTAGGTGTCGCCTCACCCCGGGGTTGTCCTCAAACCGGTGACCTGCAGGGAAGCAGAGAACAGAACAACATCTTGTAATGAGGAAAAATAAGCTCTAATAGTCATAGCGTCATCTATTTTTACATTCTTAATGTTTGAACTAAAAGTTCAGTTAATTAGTGTTTTGACTTGAGCAAAAGAGCACAGATTAGCGAACGCAGAAACACAGGCAGGCTTGGCCGAAGGGCCTCCACAAGGCAAAAGGAATTATTCTTTGCGGTTAAACCCACAGGCCTCTCTGAATAACTGGCTATGATTTAATATTATATCACTTAAACCCACAGACCAGGGTTTTTATTAAATCTGAGATAATTGAAGGCCCAAATTCATGAGCTCTTTCGGTAGCAGAGAGCCGAGGGGCCTAAGGGATTGGGCCATGCCAGGCCGCAAGGGGGGCCCTGCTCTTTCGGGTTGTCCCAGTAGCAGCAGGACATGCTGTAAACAAAAGTAATGTCTCATTTCATTTTTTCCAACTATATTCTGTTCCGTTTTTGCATGACCCTGGGATCTATTTCACCATCTCATCCCTCAAATTAACTCCAAACCCCAATGTCCACTCACTCCCAACTCTGAGGAGACATCTAAAATACATGGCAGTCTTGCCTTTTGGCTGTACTTTAGATGCTCTGGAAGTGCAGTCCTGATTAAGATATATCAGGCCAAGTTTGGTGAAAATATAATAGCGCATTTCCAACATCCCTCATAGCTGTTCTTTAGAAAACATTTGTGGCCTTCCATTAATGAACTACTTTTTATATAACATCCAGTATCCCTGTTAATATCACACTTATTACATAATCAAATATATTACTAAATTCTGTCCAACACAGTGTTTAAGACATTGCTAGGGCAGCAATAAAGCTAACCATTTCTAAATATTATAGGTAATAACACTGCGTCTGAATGTTTTGTTGCTTTAGGATGCCCAGGATTTCTTTTTGAGCAATATTTGCAGTTTTACGTTTTATTAGCAATTTTATTATTACGCTATAAATGCACAAATTGCACTAGATGACTGAGATGAAATATATTTAGTGTAACCCAAAAAATTAAAACCACCAATAAAGATTTTTTCTTAGATTTAATACAGTTTCTTTAGTACAAAACAAAAGCACAAGAAACTGCAAAGCTACTTGGGAAATTAAGGAGTGCGGTGTCATGGACTCAAGACGAAATCATTAGGTCATTTAGCAGAGACTTGGTGGCTTAGTGGTTAGCATGTTCACCTCTCAGCGCTGGGGATCCAGGTTCGAATGTCAATCTGGGTGGAGTTTCAATGTTGTCCATGTGGGTATCCTCCGTGTTCTCCGGTTTCCGCCCACAGTCCAAAAACATGGATTCAAGGTAAATTGAATGTTCTAAATTGCCCCATATTGTGTGTGTGTTTGTGTGAGTGAGTGTATCCAGCGATAGATCGGTGTCCAGCTGTACTTTTACTGGGTATATCTGCCCAGCATCCAAAACATTCTCCCCTGGATGGGTATGGGGAAACCCCTGCCGCAAACATAGTAATGGATTAGAAGATTACTGGATAAATTAACTTTGTACTGTTTTTTTCATTAAATACCACCCCTGGAGTTAAGGACCTTGCTCAAGAAACCACATTGGTACCTTGAGTGGGCCTGGGATTTGAACCCACAACCTGCTGATTGATGGCCCAAAAACAGTATCAATACCATCACTTAATGGTATTTGAAATATTTTGAAATAATGTTGAGAAAATGCACCATTATAATGTGCATGTGTTTAGTAATGCAGTTCTAGAGCGTGCAGCCAATAAAGTAGAAGGGAAAGATACAAAATAATAAGGTCTATAATTTGTAAATCCTTTCCTGGACTAGATATTCCGATTTGTAAAAACAAGAAAATGGAGAAAATACTAAATCAAGGTTTTAAATGCTTTTAGTTTAATGTCCACTGCAGCAGCCCTACACCATGAGGATCTATCCAGTGGTGTACGTTGGAATTATTCATATAGGTTTGAACATGCTTATTAGAAATTACTAAATTGCTACCTAACCTAATCACATTAACAAGTGAATTTCGATTTAGTTGAGGTGTGTTTTATTTCACTCTGCTTTTTGGAAAAGGAAAGAAAAAAATAATTACTTATGCTCGCAATGTGAACACTGTCTAGCCAAAATAATAAAATTAGGGTAGCGTTTTAAAGCACACAACACACTTGTCTTGACATACTTACGTCAAAACACCCTAAAATTCGGGCCTAATAGAAAAAGTGGGTTAAAAGTTGTATAGTAAACATAAGGTCTTAAAAAGCTTAAAAGGTTCTGTGTGAAACCTCTGGAATAAGGAAGAGTGGAAAACAAAAATGGTTTGTTGAATAGTAAAAGCAAAATTGGTTTGTGCCATTACTTCATTCATTAAAAAACATCCACTTATTTAATTTGAGGAAACAACAAACAGCAAATATGTAACAGTACCTAAATTATCTCAGAGAGTAAAAAATGTATAGAAAAAAGATTAATTAATTGTAACGAATGACAACTTATTAGATTATATTGTGTAACAAAACTGCTTGGCACTTTATTGATTGCCCAGCTTTTTCCATCAGCTTAGTGCTGTGTAGAACCACACACTGTCACTGTCACTGCAGATATAAAGTGTAATGTATGAAACTAAATAAACATATAAAGTTACTTAATTATTAAAGTATATGATTGTTCAAGTAAAAAAGGGTGTGGTAGGAAGTGGTTAGGGTGTTGGGCTGTCAATTTGAAGGTTGGAGGTTCAAATCCCAGGTCCACTGAAAGTACCAATGTGGTTCCTTGAGCAAGGCCCTTAACCCTCATTGCTCCAGAGGTTCTGACTGTAACTCTGTGTTCTGACCCCAACCAAGTTCTATCTGATAAATGACCAAATGTAATGTAAATGTAAGGTAATGTAAATACACCAGCACGTATTACTAACAGACCTTTTTTTTTTTTCGTATTACTAACAGACCACAAATGAAGTGCTCTATACTACATTACAGATTACAGCTGTGCCCCTAAAAGAGTAGGAATTTACCACTTAATAAATGTGGAGAGACCCCTAGAGTGACAGTTAAAAATGGTTTTAACAACAAAGCAAACAACATCATTTTTTTTATTATTTATTTATTATTTAAACCCTTTTTCCTACGTAAAATTAAGACAATAAGATAATAAGACAATAACTCAAGACTGTATGATAAATCTCAAGACTATAATTTAAACTTTATCTACAGTTCCATTTTTGTTAAATATTTTAATTATGATATTTACAGACAGTAATTAGCTATGCATATTAGGGAGTTTATCACATATGCATGTATTACAAATCATCTTCTGTAGCTACATTGGTGTTGATTTGTTGTCCAAACCATCAATAAAAATAAGCTACACATTACTGCCAATGAACTTCACATTACATCACAGGCTGCAACAGGTTTGTACTGGTTTTTAAACAGTTAAAATTGCTTTCACCACCCACTTTTATCCAGAACAACTTACTGGGATTGCATTTTACTATTCATTCAACACAGTGCTAAAAAATCTTACTCAAGTGTTTAACAGTGACTGTCAGCACCGCAGCTTGAACCATGAATCCTCTCGTTTATAGAGCAGAAACGTTAGTACTGAGCAACCACTGCCCTCCTTAACCTATTTACATTAATGCTAGTTTACAGCAAGAGGTTATAACCCAAAAAGCTTTTATCTTTGCAAAATGTTACTGCATGTTGACACTTTAGCAAGAATCAGATTCCAAACATGGAACATGCAACATGGTTATTTTAAATGGCAAAAGATTTTCAGCATATTTACAGAAAATATAAATCATTAGGATTCATACTACATGTTTATTATTTGTACAATTATTATTAAGGTTGTAGCTGATCGATATTATTATTATCAGTAGTAGTTGTAGTAGTTTTAGTATTATTATTTTTTATTTCTTTTTTCTTTTTAATTTCATACCTCCATTATCTTCAGGTGAATTCTATGATAGGGGGTTCCTCATGCCTATACAGAGAACATTTTGGGCACTAGGCAAATACATCCTTGACTGGGTGCAAATCATTTGGCACACTCACTCACTCACAGACTATATAGGGGCATATTAGCACAGTCAATTCACCTTAAATCCATGTTTTTGGACTGTGGGAGAAAACCTGAGAACCCAAAGGAAACCCACGTGGAAACGAGGAGAACATGGAAACTCCACCCAGATCGGGATTCGAACCTGGAACCCCAGAGCTAAGGGGTGGATTTGCAAACCACTAAGTCACTGTGCCACCCTATTATACATATATATATATATATATATATATATATATATATATATATATATATATATATATATATATATATATTATCATAATTATAAACCACTTGTGTATGCTTCTCTGTGATCTTTAACATGATCTTTAGCATTAATAACCAGTTTTGTTCAAAGTTGTGAACTCTGCCATGCACTACCTTGAGTCTGATATGTTTGGGAGTGAGCATTTTTGTGTGTGAATGGAATGAAAGGCCAACTCAATAGCTTCGACAACCATGTCAATGGCACATCACCGGAGGTCATGAATATCTACCATTCTAATAATGCTGAGCTTGTATGTGGCCTCACATTAATTAGCTTGCTTCTTTAACATAATCAATACAACCGATAACTCCAAAAAATTAACATATGGATTACTTTTCAATGTCCGGGTATCAGCGGTGGGATGCTATCTTTTTAATTATCCACGTATAGTCATGTAAATGAACTAAAAAAGAATTCCATCATTTCAGCTACAGCAGATCCAAGCCAGATAAACACTTGTTTAACAAAAAGAAAAAGTACACTGCTGACTAAGCAGCAATGGAGCTCTCTCGTAAATTAAAATGCTCAAAATAATGCCGACGTAAACAAACTAAGGCCTCGTCATAACAGTTTTACACTCCAATAATACTCTGGGCATAGTACTCACGGATTGGTTCAGTGGGAGAACTGAGGTGACTGTGAATGGACTCCAGAAGGTCATAATCCTCAAAGTCCAGAACAAATTCTTCAAAGTCTTCGAACCCCTCCAGAGAGTAGACTTTGGAAGGGTACTCTTCTTCCCCAAAGTCTACTTTCCCAGCATTCATCTCTTTGGGATGCTCTTGTCTATTGGCTCTGGCATCAAGCTGCTCCTGTTCCACATCTGTCATCTCCTCAGCTGAAGTCTCCAGCCCACACTGACCTGGTGGGATGCCTGGATCATCCAGAATGTGGGTCTTCTCTTATATACTTTTGTTTACAGTCTATTTATGATAACACCATCAATATGATGCCTCCTTAAAAAAGAAAAAAAGGCTTTTTGTCTTTGGGGCTGCTCAAAGCAGATGAGTTTGAAATCTTCTAAGGTTCTGACACTAAGCTTTTTAGAAAGGAGTCCTCTAGTTTGGCTTCCACAAGCCCTTTGGGAATTTTAGAATGCGATACATCCTGTCTCACTAGCGAGATTGAGCTTTCAAGCCAAAATTAGAGCAATAAATACAGCATAACACAAAATAAGTGATCTACCCTGATTTAAAGTGTATTTAGTAGTCCACAATGATAGATCAGATCCTGTCATTTGGCTACTCCAACCAGAAGTTCTTCATAGGTCCCCAAAGTAGAGGAGACGGCATACTGGGTAGTATTTCACCAAAAACAGCAGTGGTGTTACTGGGCATGCTGTTGATTGGGCCAAAGCACAGTAGCAATTGATCCACTTTTTGGTTCCAACACAACCTATTGGCTCCTTGTCTAGGTTCCATGATGATGCTGATTGATTGTTTAGCAGTGCGTAAATAAAGGCACTAGTTTCATGGTGGCAGTGCTGTCCTGCTTTCAGTCCCCATAAACTCGACAGATCCCGATACTGTGAACTAGAGGCCCGCAGTTCACATGCCACTCCTTTTGTACAAAAATCCCAGAAAAGTGCTTTCAATTGATAATCCAAAATGGCAAAAACCGCAGCAGCACCAGCACCGGCACAGGAGGTTATTGGTGTCGAATTAGAACAAATCAGTGGACTTGCCATGCTGAGCATCGGACGGAAACACTGGCTCCTACATCACACTTAGTCAGACAACATCCAGCCACATGGAACAACACATTAGAGCGTACTGTCTTCACATTGTGGGTATCCATGGAAACTGCTTCAATGTGTAGCAGTCTGCTACCTGAAAAAAGTGCTGATGCACACAGCGCGTGTACTGCAACATGAAATCAAAAATGTATTCGATCCAAATAAAATAAAAAATTTGTAAGAACTTACATAACAAATGAGGATTGTACTTTGAACAAAAATTAAATAATAATGTCTATTTATTAACCACAACCACAGACTCTCTAGAGATGGGAAAATAAAATGAAATGATGTTGATATATCAAACGTGAATTGTTAAAGGTCTAACCCGACTGATTAATTTCCTCAGCTCTCAGGGTTTACTAAATTAAATGAGGTGTTGTAAATCAGGAAAACTACAGGAACTGTACTCCTCAGGCATATAACTTCAGTGATGAAAACCGTATATATGAAATCATTAAGATGGAAAAGTAAAGTGCAGTTGATGAGCTGAGGACAGGCATAACCTTTTCTGCAGTACCAAAAATAAAACAAATGGCTTGATCTGGTGCAGACCCAAATCTGTTATTCACTGCAGGAAGTGCTGGAAGGATAATCGATCAGAACGGCTTTGTTAATTACAGCCTGAGGATTGTGTCCATGACTCTTAACCTAGAGAAGCTTTTTCCTCCACTTTTGCTCTTATCTATATTATAAATAGAAAATAATGTCATTAGCTATTTTCTCTTTTCCTTTTGTCACTCAGGACCGACTTATTTGAAATCCAGTACATGTGGTATTGCTTTTTTAAGTGAATTCTGTTTCTGTACACTGATTGTGACATGGAAAATGGCTTGGTTGAATATGTAAAGCGATATGTAGCGACATGGACCTAATCTTTTCTATGAAAAAAGAAATAACATTGAAAAAAAAAAAAAAAAAAAAAAAAATCATATCAAAGAAAGCGTACAGAACTATTAAAGACATGTATTAAAAGAAAGGATGCCTTGGTAAAATCTACTGATTACCTACATTTTCATAATTATAAAGTCTTCTATGCTTAAGATCTGATCATGATCAGGCTTTAAATATCACTAGCACTAATTTTTATGCTAATATTTTTTTGTTTTATCTATTTTGAAAGGGAAAAGAAATAAACACATTCCATGAAAGGAATATAATCAGCATTTTAGCATGGTTTATATGTTTATATAATGGATTTATCTTAATGGTTAAAAATCTCATCAGAATTTTATTGTAACATTTTATTTTATTTCATAATGTGGCAGACATGACAAGAGGTAAAAAAGTACTTAGTGCTCAGTAAGACAATGAATCATTTTGTTAATTAATCGTGATAAGAATGTTACAATTAATTCATCGAAAAAGCACCTCAACATTGTTATTACAACATTTATAAGAAAAATATGTTTTATGTTGTTTGTCATAGCTTTAGACTAAGTGGTGCAACTTGTACAGAACAAAGATAAAGTTCTACTTGCAGCACACTTGTCCGTTTACCTTTTCCTTACAGGAAAAAGGGTAGAGTTTCCACGTTGTTCCCATGCCTGTGTGGGTTTTCTCCGGATTCAAGGTGAATTGGCTGCTCTAAATTGCATCTATATATTTAGTGTGTGTGTGTTCGTATGTAAGTGAGTGTATGGCCGGTAATTCTAGCCCCTAGTATAGGATTAAAGGGACTTATCTTTATGTTAATAATAATAAGTAAATCAAATATGGAGGGCGGCACGGTGGCTTAGTGGTTAGCATGTTTGCCTCTCAGGACTAGGGATTCCCGGTTCGAATTCCCATCTGGGTGGAGTTTCCATGTTCTCCCCGTGTCCACGTGGGTTTCCCCCAGGTTCTCCAGTTTCCTCCCACAGTCCAAAAACATGGATCAAGTCAATTGAGTTCCCAAATTGCCCCATATGGAGTGTGTCTGTGTGAGTCAGTGTGTGCCCAGCGATAGATTGGCACCCTGTCCTGGGTGTATCTGCCCAGCCCCTGAGACGTTCTCCCCTGGATGGGCATGGGGAACAGTGAAAAGTAAAAGTAACAGTGGGACTAACATGCTACTAACATGATACCATTTGTGTTTTGTGAAAATTGGATGGTGACTTTTATAGTTAGATTTGTGTTATCTTCTATTTTGTATTGTTTTTATTAGAATGTACTTTATTAACAAAAAGGTTTTCATGTTATAGTCAGTGTATGCTTACACTAATTACTGACAAAGAGATGTTTTATTCATCTTTATCAAGTTTGCCAATAATTTTAAAAGTGGGATGTAATAAAGTACATAATAGTTTTATTGGAAGACTGGGAATCATTTTAAGACCATTCACTTCACTAATGAATAGGATGTGTAAAGCCATTAAAAAACATCCCATGCGACAGAGAAGCTGGATGAGGTGAAACATAATATCCCATGTGAGCAAAGTCCAAACCTACATGTGGAAAAGATGCTAATAGATACTTCAACCTTTGAAAAACATGTTATTACAGGGAGCACACAGGAGCTGTTTAAGTAGAAATGGGATGATACTTCACATACGATTGCAGGTTCCAGAGCGATTACCCAAAGCTCTAACCAAATCCATAACAACATTCAACGTCCTGTTCTTCGAAGTCTCAAATTACAGTGTCCCCCTGAAGCTTAAAGGAGATGAGCAGTGGTTAGTGACTGCTTCCTAGTGCCAAGCACTAAAGCTAGGAGGAGTAATCTGTGGTTTGTTTTCTCATGCCTTATACTCAATTGAGCAGATTTTATTAAGGATAATTGCTGGAAAAATAACAGGGAGCTCACTGGTACACATCCCAGTCCCAGTGATCCCAACCACAGTTCTCCATGTCAAGACTTGTTTACTAGAGTGTATAATGGAGTTCGAGTGAAACTGGCCTAATGCTGTACCACTGTTGGTTTAGTACTGGGTCGAGGCTGGTTCTGCTCTCAACATAAACACATTTATGAGCATAGACATGCACACAGCAGGCGCTCACAAAATATTCTTCTGAAGAGCAGCCAATGCAGGCCTGAAAGCACACTCTACACAAAAACAGGCCAGGGGCCAATGCTCTCTGTATCTTCTATCCCAAAGAGAAACAGAAACTGTGAAAATGAAAACTTTAAAGGAGATGTATATTTACAGTTACATTACATTAACTTCATCTACTATGATCTTATATCATTTTAACAGAAACACCAAGATGCTTTTAGGCTTCCACCCTAATGCCCCATCTGGACTCCGGACTGTTTTCCTCATACTTTCATATTCTGGGTTTCAGTTCAGTTCATTAGTCTTAATTAACTTAATTAAACTAAATTGTTTTATTTGCATCAGCTGTGTGTTTTCCCATATAAACGCTGTACCTTTCCTTTTCTGATGTCGACATCGGAGCATCATTTAAATTACAGTTTTGTCGTCTGTGTGTGCTATGTCTGTTGTCTTTTGCATTAAAAAACTCTTTTCAGCTACACCTTTTACCCTGAACTCAGTTCTTTCACACCGCGCAGATGACGAGTCGTTACAGAAGCTAGTTGATTGTTAGTTGACAATGTCATCGCTAAGTACAATTATTTTGGCTGTATGGATTTTTTTTTTTTGCACAATAGTTATGGTCATATAAAGTAAGTCTATATAAGTCTATATAATACTGTACATATATATAATGTTATAAGTAAGTCATATGTAAATCATTATGAGCCTAAAGCTATAAATCTTACAAGAAATAATGCCTTATAATGTGCAATACATCTAAAGTAAGATTCAAAACACATTCTCTGTTCTCGATAGGAAACACACCTGTAAACTAATTAATGCACAGTTACTATTTCATTACTGATTTGTACATATCGAAAAGATAAGATACTATTGTATGTTTTATTTTTTCCAATATGTTAAATTTTGCCCCAAAATACAAATTGCTTAAATATATTTGTAGTCAAATTTTTACGGACAATGACTTGCTAAAAAAATGGGGGCATTTTTCATATGACAGAAAACCGTCTTCGATGTTTTAAAACTGTGGCATCAGATTGTTTATAGTTTTTTAAGGGTTATTATATCACAGTGTGATGTGCTTTACACATGCATCCTTAAAGTGTTAACTGATTAAATGAGGCCTTTTAATTAAACTATTTTTTAAAACTGTTTATTCTGGCTCTTAATTCTGATTGGCTAAGCCATGTGATATCACTGTGATATCATTAGACAATATTGCACACCTTTGATGGCTTCTTATTCATATCAATGTGTGATATACATTATTTTAAATCACATAATTATGAGTTGGTACCCTGTTACACAGCAATAGTAGTCTCCAGATTGCATCGTGAAAGTTTATTAAACTATTTTTTTCAATTAAGATATTTATGAATCAAACCTTGTTTTTGCATTGTAGTATTGTTATTACCATTTTATAAAAACAATAAGGTACTCAAGATTGTTGTACATTATTGTAAATAAATCACAGGAAAGAGATGTAATGGAAATCCACGTCAGGTCATGCCTAACAACATCTTGTTCACTTAATTTACTCAGTCTCGTGCCTTATTGCTTTTATAAACACTTGCTTCTGGAGTTTTGCCTAATAACTTAATAACCTTTCTAGCCATCTTAGCACTTAACAAGCTGCATCTCACCACACTTCATACAACGAGCCCAGCTAAACACCTGGCGGCTCAGGACTGCACATTAGTTTTATACTCGGTTGTAAAAGGCAAGATGTTAATCCCATATGTGAGGAGCGAGACTGATTAATGACTTTCCCATAAGCATTGAAAGCTATAATAGTTATATGTTAGAAAAAGTATAAAACATCCTGAGAATGGTGTTTTTATTGACTTATTTTTTTTGTTTACAACTGAAAATGATAGCTTAATGACAGAAAGTTAGTAGTAAGTGTATGGATGACAAAGAGTATTAATGATGTTTCTTGATTTAAATAAAGAACTCTGCAAATACAACAATCCAAATAAGATGTCATGTTTTAAAGTGTGCCACTTCTGTCAAAAAAGAAGGGGGGGGGGTATAAATCAGCTATATTCAAGTTAATATTAGCTGAACCTTTAAACAGGAACAGCTGTGAAAAAAGTAACTGTCATCAGCTGAACGCTGGAATATTAATGATATTCCCAAATAACTGACAATAACTGTAACAATAACTGAGTTAGAAATAACAGAAGAAATATTTGGTTTTTTAATACATTGTGAATAATAATTAATACTTATATTTATTTTTCCTGAAAAGTATTAAGTTCAGTCTAAAATTCAATATAAATATACATTTAATATAAATAAATGTAAGCCTTTTGGATTCTAAATATTCCTGAATAACAGAGAAATGTCTCCTGGTTGCTGCAATTGTACATGTGTTCATCCCCACACAGTTTTCAGAATATCAGAATCTCAACCCAAACCCATGAAAGCATAATTGTCCCTTCTCTTAGGGAGGGAAGGTTGGCCGTCCTAATTCCCTGTCTATTTTAGGTTTTCTTAGCCAAAATTATGGGCATTAGTAAGTTCAGAATCCAAGCAGTTTCAGAATGTGTGTTTGTGTAGTTCTAGGTTTACTACATGTCATGCTGGACAGGGGGATGCCAGCATAATTATGGCTGCATACTACGGCAGTGATGACGTTAGATTTTATTCTCATATTATGGAATGTATATTTACTAACAAAAGCCCTGCAATTCAAAAACTTAGATCACATGTTTCCAACTTTTACCCCATATAAAGTGTGTGTGTGTGTGTGTGTGTGTATATGAGTACCCAGGGATGGACTGGCGCGCTGTCCTGGATATATCTGCCCAGCACCTGAAACAGTCTCCCCTGGATGGGCATGGGGAACCTCCACCGTGACCCAAGTACAAGATTAAGCGGTCAAGATAATGGGATGAGGTGTTTCAACTTTATTCATTCATCATCTTCCCCTTAGTCCTCTACTAGGGTTGTGTGTGTGTGTGGGG
>JAFMOD010001006.1:1653344-1679390 GCA_019802435.1 Corydoras maculifer | reverse complement strand
GGGGGGGGGGGGGGGGGGGGGGGGGGGTTCCCCAATGCCAATCCAGGGGAGAACATTATGGGCGCTTGGCAGATACACCTAGGAAAGGGCACAATCTATCGCTGGACACACACTGCCTCACATACCAATTTACCAATCCATGTTTTTAGACTGTTGGGAGGAAACCCAGTAAACACTTAAATTTTTATTCCTTAAAAATGGCTAAAATGTTTTACTTTTTTACTATTCCTGTGTTTCTTAGGCTCACTTCTTCAAACTGCAGTTTTGAGAACTCTCCATGTTTCCAATAGAACGAAGAGCTGAACTCATTGTCACTCATTTTAGTGCTTGTCCTGAACACTGGTGGTATTTCCTTGAAGTATGCTTTAGATTGTTGTTCTGCTGGAAGACGCTCTAATAGAGGCTGAGCTCTCGGTCACCCTAGAAGTCTTTAAAAGTCTTTGGATTTTTATACATACCTTCGATGTATGACGGCAAAAGCACCAATACAAAACACCTTGAACTCGTCCTTAAGTTTGACTGTAGGTCATATTTTCATAAACTCACAATCTTCCATCTTTTTTTCTTTGCCATTTATAATTAAAAAATAAAACATTTTTATTAAACAGATTACTTTGATAATTGCATTATATATATACTATATATTTTTTTGCTTAACATTTTTCTTTCAATGTTATTTGTAAAAATGTGATTTAATAAGCTCCCTTCTTACTTTTCATGTCGTCCAGGTCTGCAGTGGCAAGCATTTGAGCCTCTGCTTCATCTGTGGGCACTTTCTGATACACAGCAGTCTCAATAGCTGTCATGCTGCCGATGCAAATCCGTTCTTTTAAGTCATAGTTGGTACGTTGGGCTCCACTTAGACGGTGGACGGGTCTCCTATGCAGCCAGGCTCGAGTGGGGACGCTAGCCAGTTCTGGAAATGGGTTAAACCTAGAACACAAACACAATCATCACAGTAACAGACCTCAACACATAGTTCTTGCTCTCTACACTACTTTTATCGGAGCAAATGGTGGTAGTGGTTGTAAGTGTGAATAAGTAAGTGCTTGATGCCCTGCAGTGGACTACCAGCCTGTTAAGCTGTGTTTGTCAGTCTCCCAGTGCATTTGGAATTAACTCCAGCCATACTGCAACCCTAACAGGATTCCGTGGTCAGTGAAAAGGAATGAAGGAGAAATTATGAAACCATGTACTGGTGTTCAATGTCAGGCAACTGCATACTCTTGATTTGGCCGAAAACAGGGATCAGTTGAGAGAGTAAAATCAAAACTAGAACATAACTGCAAATTCTATTAAATCATGGTTTTTAGGACAAACCACAGCAAACGCTCTGTTTTCTTTCAAAATTTAAGAGATCATATTTAATTGTAGGTTTTTAATCCTGGAACCCTGCAGGTAATTATGTAGAAGTCAGAGCTGTGATGACCCCATACTCAGGGCAAAAGGTTTTTGATATAAAGCATGCTAAAAAAATGTGGTTCAATATTATTCTTTGCAGTTTAACACTTTACAGTAATGTTGTGAATAAATAATTAGCTTAAATTGCCAGCAGATGGCGCCTAAATACAGGTGCGGGTATAATAAACATTGGCCGATGCAAATCTATGTTATTTATAATAAATTACTGACAGTAATGATGCCAATATGTCTGGTGCAGCTATTTTGTCTGTTTTTGCTGATTGTGCCAAAACCATTCAAATATATCAGACAGAGTGCACTTGTTGACAAGATTTCGCATGTGAGCAAAACATTATTGTATTATATTGATTAACCCATAAATTATAAAAAAAAATAGAGCTTAGTAAACAGATCACTGAGTGGCACAATAATATTTACAAAAAATACAATTCTAAGACAAAGCCATACTTTAAAAGTTACATTCACATGACATGTGTTTTATTCATTCATTTATTTTCGGCTTAATGCTCTACCAGGTTTCCCATGCCCATCCTGGGGAGAACATTTTGGGCGCTGGGCAGACACACCTAGGACAGGGCACCCTGAGTCACACAGACTCACATACAAACACACTATATGGGGCAATTTGGCCCATTCAATTTACCTTGATCCATGTTTTTTTAGACTGTGGGAGAAAACCAGAAAACCCAGAGGAAACGTGGACAGGGGAGAACATAGAAAATCCAGATTGGGATTCGAACCTGGTTCCTTAGTGCTGAGAGGCAAACATGCTAACCACTAAGCCCCATGTGCTTTATAAAGCAGACTTTATGTAGCAGCTATGTTTACACAAAGCATGCAGATGGCATGTCAGCCGGACATAATACAACTTACAATCGTGTGCTGCAATTCTATCAGATGCTGTAATGACATTTACATTAACTGGTGATTGATAAAAATATAATGCAGGAGAAACAGAATTTAGAGCAGCTTACTTATATGAGATCTCCACATCCTCCTCTTCCACTTTTTCCTGTTTCGTGTGTATCCCCTCCTCATTTGCTGCTGTGGTTCTAGTGACGGTCATCTCTGGACTTGGCGGTATCTCATTTTCCATGAGGAAAGTGGGGAGAAAGACAGGTGACATCAGGACCTCTTCACTCCCCAAACTAAACTAAGAGAGGACATTGTGTTACCCTTCCTTCTTATTAGATAAACAATAGAAAGTCAGAAAACAGACCTTAATTATTTAAATTGAAAAGTACTTATCATTTGCTAGAATGTTGTGTCTGAAATACTAAATTGTTGCCGAGGTTAACAAATTAATAACGGTGTTCATTAAATGATGATACAGGAAGACTAAGACTAAAACTTTGGCAGGAACAGGGATTCATTGCTAACGACACAATCTGTACAATAGTATCCTACACTGTTGATGCTACCCCGGCCGCTTAAGGAGGATGAGTCCCCCACTGAGTCCTGGTCCTCCCAAGGTTTCTTCCTTAAAATAACAACATAACAGAGAGTTTTTTCTTGCCACTGTCGTGTCGGCTTGCTCTTTGGGGGTTTAAAGGCTTTTCATTCATTTAAAAAGCGCTATATAAATAAATTACTTAAACTTGAACGTTGTGGAAGGATAAAATTGTGGCATCTAATGTTTCTACCGAGCATGACCAGACACATACAAAATAAAACAAGGATTTTTTACTTTCACCAACATGTTATTCTCACTGCAGTTTTAAAGATCATCTATCACCCAATTACCACTGATCAAATGAAAATATATTTTACTATAAGATCCATCTATCCATGATTTTCCACTTAATCCTCTACCAGGGTCACAGGGGAAGAGGGGATGGTTTCCATGGGAGAACATTTCGGGCGCTGGGCAGATACACCCAGGACAGTGTGCCAATCTATCACTGGGCAAACACTCTCACTCTATATAGAGGCAATTAAGAGCAGCCAATTCACCATGAATCCACCATATGGATGGTCTGTGGAAAGAAACCAGAGAACCCAGCGGGAACCCACGTGGACACAGGGAGAACATCCACCCACACTGGGATTTGAACCTGAAACCCCAGCACTGAGTGGTGAATGTGCTAAACACCAACATTTTAATCATTTTTTTTAATTGTTCTGGATACATTTACATCATTTAAGGATAATTTCTTGTGTGTGAATTAGGTTTCTCCATAACTATATCTGTGGTTGTGCCAGATTTTATATCCAAAATTTCTTACAGACAGAGGAAAAAGGCCTTCACATTTAACCCATCCGTGAGGTGAAACATACACATATACACATATTGCTGAAGTGAGCACACATGCCCAAAGTGGTGGGCAGCCATGTATACAGTGTCCGGGGAGCAATTGGGGTTAGGTGCCTTGTCCAAGGGTACTTCAGCTGTATTATTATGAAGGGACTGGGAATCAAACCAGGGACCTTCAGGTCATAAGACATCCCTAACCACAAGCGGATGACTTCCCCAGAAACAGTAGCACTATTTAGGTCTTAATAAACCTTAGAACATGGTCTTACTAAAAACTGCAGTTTGTATGGCAAACAATAAACCCTTCAAGATCTTTAAAAGACCCAAGTTCCTAAATTCCAAATTCTTAATACGTGTTTATTTGGTCATCAAGCCACTCAAAACTACTTTACATTTAATTACCTTTTCAGTGGTCTCAGGAGGTGTGGTCTCTTGGCCCTGCCCATCAAGCTCCGACTCTGCCTCCTCTTCATCCACCTCATGGATGGTGGGTGTGACCTCAGAGGGTGGCATAGATGTCTTCTTTTTCCTGCGCTTCTTCTTGCGCCTACGTTCCATGCTGAGCACCCTCTTCCTGAAGCGTTGCGGAGGAAGGTGGGTGGACAGCGGGTGGTGCGTGTGATGGAACGTATGTCGGTGGTCTGGGTAAACAAATACAACCAAATGACAATATTTGGATAGCTCTTTAAAATGTTCAAAAAAAGTCATTTGGCCTGAATAAAAAGGAAATAATAAAAAACATCTGGTCTATGAAAGGCTTTTAAAATTAGATAAATACAACTTCAGATGAACAACACATGACAAATTACACAGCCATTATTTTATTAACAAAAATGAAGTACACCACATAAATCAATGGCTTGTAGAACAAACATTAGCAGCAATAACTTAAAGTAATTGTCTTCAGTATGACCTTATCAAATCTCTCACATCATTCTGAAGGAATTTTTGGCCCACTCCTCTTTACGTTGTTTCAGTTATTTGAGGTTTGTGGGCGATCGTGTATGCACAGCTCCACCACAGCATTCCAAAATCTTTATTCTTTTCTTTTTTTAGCTTTGTTCTCGAGATTTTATGTTGTGCTTGTGAGCATTGTCTAGTCACATTAACCATTTTGTCCAAATGGTTAAGCTTAAGCTCAATAAATGGCCTTACTTATGTCTCTAGAAAACTTTGTTATATAGAGTATAAGTTTATGGTCAACTTAATGACTGCAAGGTTCCCAAGTTTTCAAAACAAGCGCAAATCATCCTCTCCCCACCATCATACTTGACAGTTGGTATGGTGTCTAATGTTATCCAGGTCTGCATTGAAAACCATTTGAGCTTCTGCTTCATCTGTGGACACTTTGTAATACACCACAGTCTCAATAGCTGTCATGCTGCCAATGCAAGTCCCTTCTGTTAAGTCATAGTTGGTACGTTGATCTCCTTTGAAACCAGTCTTATGTGGAAATGCTAGCCAGTTCTGGAAAAGGGTTAAACCTATAATAGATGGACTTATATTTATTTCTATTAGACTTTCTAGAAGAAAGTTCATGGTCAATTCTGACTGCAAGGTGCTCAAGTCTTTTCACCATCATGCTTGACAGTTGGTATGACAGGTTTAGGCTAATATGCTCTCTTTATTGTTTGCCAAATGTGGAGTAGTGCTTTGTAGACATTCTTCTTGTCCAAGAAGTCCTGAGGTTTGTTTAAATGCAAATTTAAACGGTGCTGCCATGTTCTATTTAGAAGGAGGAGGCAGCCCATCTATTCAAGCCAGACTTGTTCAGCGTATTTCTTGTACTTTTAGGAACTTGAACTTTTACCATGTTAACTGATGCCTGTATAATCTGAGATGTTATGCTTCTTGCTATTGCATTTTCCCCAAGCACTGCATTTATCTGAACTTGGAATGAGTTTTCTGGGACGTCCACTCTGGGAAGACTGGTGATTTATTATTACTCGAGAAGAATGATTTTCATTTTTGAACAGTGGACTTTAAACAGCTTAAAAATGGCCGTGTAAACTGCGACACTTTCTTCTCTAAGATTATTTCAGTTTGTCCTCCTTATCATTGTGGTGACCCACACCTTAATTCCCCCAGTTAAAAAAAAAAAACCAAAACTTCTGTTTTTTGAAGGTGGTCACACTTGCTACTTTACTCTCAATGCATATAAAAAATTAGAAAATAAAGGCATTCTTAATTTTTTATATGATACTTCTGTATTTAATCCAATTCTTAGATAAATAAATAATGACATGATGCAGTTTGTCTTTTTTTCAAATTTTCAAGTTGTTTTATTTTTGTATTTTTTTATGTTAAGAACTTTTATAAAATGGTACTTCAGGTCCGACGGCGGCACGGTGGTTAGCATGTTCGCCTCTCAGCGCTAGGGATTCCAGGTTCGAATCCCAATCTGGGTGGAGTTTCCATGTTCTCCCCATGTCTGCGTGGGTTTCTTCCAGGTTCTCCGGTTTTCTTCCACAGTCCAAAAACATGGATCAAGTCAACTGAATTCTCCAAATTGTCCCATGTAGAGTGTGTCTGTGTGAGTGACTGAGCCCAGCGAGAGATTGGCACCCTGCCCTGGGTGTATCTGCCCAGCGCCTGAAATGTTCTCCCCTGGATGGTCCTGGGAAACCCCCCCGTGACCCTAATAGAGGATAAAGCGGAAGATAATGGATGGATGGATGGTACTTCAGGTCCTTAAATCTGAATGGCTGAGCCCTTTTCCCAGCCATGACATTCATGTCTGATTGCTTTACTAACCTGATGTTTTAAAAAAGTTAAATCATATAATCAAAAAAGGATGCATTTTTCCACCACAACCTAAAGGGATATATAAATGAGTTACTGTTTGTACTGTTTGCGTGTCTGCCCTGTAATAGACTAACAATCATTCCAAATGTTTTCCTCACTCTTTGCTCAAACAACAATGCAAAAGGCTCCACCAACCGAGCAATCCTAGTTATAATAAACAATATATTATAATTAGGTTTTACATATTACATAAATAAATTAATGAATGAACAAATATTATTACCACATATAACTTTGGTATTAACATGGACAAATAAGCTCCAGTTACCTTTAAATGACTAGACATCTTTAAATCTTTAAAAGAATTCATCATGTGTAACTCACAGGATATTAACGGAGGCTCAAAACCAGTGATCAGTCCGAGTTATGTCCCATTTGACCATCAAGGCAACAGTTGTAATCTTTTTAACTTCTTTTCCTTTGATCAATGACAAGTGATTTAATGTAGCTGAATGTTTCAGCTGTCATTGCAATTATCTTCATACATGAAACACTGGTACATGAAATGACAGAACTGGTCATAATTTTTATATTATAGTTCTAAGACATTTAACTCTTTTGCAGAGCCACTAAAAACTCACAAAAAAGGCAAATTACGCTACATGGTCCTGCCAGGGCTGTTTGTACTCTGTCTTTTCCATGTCATCAGTTAATCACAGTCTGGTCAAACGTTTGTCATTGTACACACAAGGACATAAAAAGCTAGATTTATGAGACTCCTGGAGGAAGTAAATAGTCGAAGAGATAAAAAATGTGGGTTAATAAATTAAAGGGACTTCATATCTGACATGTGTCTTCCTCAAGGCTTTAAAATTATATGAATTTATGAAAACTTTTAAAAACACATTACTCTTTCTGACAGCTTGTCCTTGTGAAAAATAGCACAGTATTTGCATGTTTCAATGCAAAGTCAGCAAATTTTAGGGGGGAAAAAAAGTAGTTAAAAGTAATAAAGCTTCTTGATGTTTTTAACTCCACACATTCCATGAAACATATTCAGTACTTACATTCAAAGTCTTTTTCGTTGTAGGTACGACCCATTTTGTCTGCGCAGTTTGTGCCAGATTCTGTAACGATGTCCCCAAACCGCTCCACAGACAAAGCTCTCTCCCAGTCTTCATCCTCCAGCTTCTCTGTGAAACTCTTCTCTTCTTCATCCAGAACCTGTATGAGACAAACAGCCCAAAGTCAGTCACACAAGTTAGTTTAAAGAAAAAGGTTATGTTTAAATCTATATGTTCATTAGTATAAATTTCAGGTTTTAATAATTATAGAACGCCTATTTACTGCTGTGTGAAATATAACTATGCACAAAAGAAAAATTTGATTGAGGTGTTAAAGCAGATTGTGATGTCAGAGATGTAATTAAATGCTGATTTGTAAAAGCAGGGGATGTAATGATTTCACCTGTCGTTTTTCTGTATTAACTGTCTGTGTGGGGCGGCACGGTGGCTTAGTGGTTAGCATGTTCACCTCTCAGCGCTAGGGATTCCCGGTTCGAATCCCCATCTGGGTGGAGTTTCCATGTTCTCCCCGTGTCTGCGTGGGTTTCCTCCTGGTTCTCCGGTTTCCTCCCACAGTCCAAAAACATGGATCAAATTAATTGAGTTCTCCAAATTGCCCCATATAGAGTGTGTTTGAGTGAGTGGGTGTGTGCCCAGTAAAGGATTGGCACCCTGTCCTGGGTGTATCTGCCCAGCGCCCGAGACGTTCTCCCCTGGATGGGCATGGGGAACCCCACCGCGACACTAATAGAGGATAAAGTGGAAGATAATGAATAAATGAATGAATGAACTGTCTATGTGTGCAGGAAGATAAAGGAAAAAATGGGGAAGGGCAATATGTGTGACGGGCGGAGTTTGCAGATGGGAGGCAGGTTAGCGACGCAGATCAGGTAAATGGTACCACCTGCCTGGAATTGATGTTACTTTTCTTTAATTTTTTTTATTTTACTTCTCTTTAATTATCTCTCCTACAGTAACTTAATAAAAGGAGGCCACCAGGGAGCTGGAGGGAAGAGAGTGTGATCTACCTGTGACTGTGTAACCTCTGATATTGTTAAAATTTTAATACCGTTAAAGCCAAGTATACTATAAAAGATCAAATTTTGTCGCAAAATAAAGCTAGCCACCGTGCCGCCATCGGACCTGAAGTACCATTTTATTACCAGCCTGTTGCCTAGAAAATAAAAACAGCTGCAGAGCACAATGTCACTGCAGAGCAAAGTTCAGGACTAAAAAGTATGTTTGGTGTGTTGGGTTTATCTGCAGATTCGTCAGCCAGCCCAACGTTATGGACACGTCGGTATTGATATCTGGGAAAATGAAGACATCACATGGCCTGACAAAGACAAAAACAGCTAACAAATCAAATGGGTCCATGCTAAATGAGAACATGGAAGATGAGGTTGGTCTAAGTCAGATGGTGGCTCAGCGCTTATGCCGAAGTGTCATACAGAATGGTTTTGTCCGGCTAAAGACAATCAAGGCTGGACAACCACAAGTTTTGCCTTCCCCTGGACCACCGGAACACCCACTGCTCCTGCGCACCTAAATGATGTGGGTCATAAGAATTAAAGACAGCATCCAGAAGTTCTCTGTGGCAAAAGCGACATATCTGAAAGCAGTAAGTGCCAGTGACTAAGAAATATTGTGTCTGAACTAACTGATCATTTTTTCTCAAAGTTTGGCATAAAGTCAGAACCATAACTTGGGCCTGCTTGCAAAGACTAAGCCTTTGTTGGATGTGTTTTCCATACTGGATTTTGAAACCACACAAAACTGTGTTACTTTAAATTTCTTCAACTCTTTGCTCCAACTGTAAGTTAGCGAGTTGTAGCCGCACATTTTTAATGTGTTTAGATTTAACTTTGTAATTGATGCTGCAGTGTTTCAAGCCATACTAATTAAGATTAATAATAACAATAATAATAATAAAAAAATATAATAATAATAATAAAAAATAATAACAACAACTATTGTTATTATTACATTTGGTCATTAAGCAGACACTTTAATCCAAAGTGACTTACAAGTATTCCAACTTGGTTGGGGTCAGAACACAGGGTTGACACCGAACCCTGGAGCAATGATGGTCTTGCTCAAGGACCCATATTTGGTAACTTCAATGGACCTAGGATTTGAACCCCAAACCTTCAGATTGTTAGCCCAACATCCTAACGACTGAACTACCACACCAACTCTACTACTCCTCTACTAGGTAGTTTATTTATTTAAAAAGTTAAATAAAATGACCAAATAAATAATAAATGTTTACTTATGAAAAGTTTTTTATTTTATATCTTTGAAAAAATGATGATGAAGGCTACAAGACAGCTGGGTTCCATACAATCAAACTACAAGAACCTAAAAACTCATGTCTTGAATTGTTTGCAAGAATCAGTTTACTAAAATGAATCACCATAACCATATGATTCACCCTCAATCACCATAGCAATTGATTCACTATTCAGATATATTTAAAGGATACACTAAAAACAGCAACAGAATATTTCAGCTCAGTACAAGAATATTGAAAAATCAAAATGTAGCCATTATTTATCACATAATCTATTGTAAAATACAGTTACAGTAACTGCTATTATAAATCGTCATGGGCTTGTGGTTAAGGAACCAGCCATGTGACCTGAAGGACCCTGGTTCGATTCCCAGTCCCACCAAGTACCATGTCTGAAGTAAGGCACCTAACCTCAATTGCTCCCCTGGCGCCGTATACAAGGCTGCCCACCGCTCTGGACACGTGTGCTCACTTCAGTCAGTGTGAGTGTGTGTGTGTCTGTGTGTTTCACTGCACGGATGGGTTAAATGGGGAGGCCAAATTCCTCTGTGTGCAAGTACAGTAGGCAAAATAAGCTATTTACTTTAATTTACATAAGCTCAATGAAACATTACCATATGTATCAGTTCCACTGTAGATGGGAAATAGTATCCTAACCTTGAGCGCTTTAATCCTTACTTTGAAGAAGTACACCACTGGCTGTGTATGTTTACAGAAGCAGGATGACAGGTTACGAGTCTGCTAGATCAGTCGGAATAAAATGTCACTGGCTCAGTGGGGAGGCAGGCTAGGAGTTTAGTGACCGCCGGCATCAAGTGCTACAAGTCTCTCACAAGAACCTCTGCTAGGCCAGACAGACTCTGATTGATAAGACAGTAAACTCTGATGCTGGCTAACATCCAAGAAATGTCACGAATGAAAGAGACACGTCCACCTGCCTGCAGACAAAATGTGCTTTATTAAGGCTTAATCAATTTTTATTATTAAAAGAAGGCCTCAAATTGCACACAGAACCATTTACCCGCCTAAACATTTACATTTAGTGGAACTGAAGAGTCACACACACACCACATGGCAGGAATGACTGCAGACCTGGAAACCGATAATAAAGGCAGACTAAATCTTCTTTCTCATTAGTGTACTCTGATAGTGAGACTAAATACATTACTGTCATTATTTTTAATACTGTATACAACAAAAATATCGACATTGTCAGTATTGTACAATAATGACATTGAATTATAACAATATCTTGTTAAGTAGTTGACATTAAGCTGTTAATGCTAATGCTAAAATTTGATGATATTAAAAAAGTACTTTCATCCTTCCAGTGACAAACTATTTATCATTGAAACACTTCAAAGAAACACTACTTGAAATCCATCCATTATTTTCCACTTTATCCTCTATTAGGGTCACAGTGGGGTTCCCCATGCCCATCCAGGGGAGAACTTTCCGAGCACTGGGAAGATACACCCAAGACAGGGAGCCAATATACCACTGGACACACACTCACTCACACAGACACACTCTATTTGGGGCAATTTGGAGAATTCTATTGACTTGATCAATGTTTTTGGACTGTGGGAGAAAATCGGAGAACCTGGAGGAAACCCACGTGGACACGGGGAGAATATGGAAACTCCACCCAGATGAGGATTTGAACCGGGAATCCCTAGTGCTGAGAGGTGAACATGCTAACCACTAAGCCACCGAGCTGCCTCCTGCTTGAAATCATTTAAATATATTTCTGAACCAGTGAAGCAACACAATATCTGTGTTCTGTTTCAGGTAGGAAACACATTAAGCAGAGATTCTGTATGTAGACAAACATTGTGCAAATATGTGTACACAGTAATGTGTAAATACTATGTAAATCAAACACTGGCCTGAATTATATCATATCTTGATAACAAATATGGACCAAACTGCTGCTAACACATTGTACACATTTTTTACTTTAAATACTATTGCTGCAAAACACACTGGTTTTACATTTATAACCGTGGATGTATTTTGCCCCTTGCGGTTCACACCACAAGGGGGCCACCTGCACTGTTCCCTTTTACTTACTGCATGTTTAATGTTCATTCTCCTGTGTGTTATCTTGCATTTATAGTATTTCTCGTTTTGCACAAGATATTTGCATACTTCAAGTATACAAATACTTGAATAATTATATGAAACTTTATTAACTTTGTTATACATTTGGACAACCTTTTTAAAATAAACAAGGTGGAAATGTGAGAGGACAAGGATACACACCTTAAGAAATGAAAAACGGTTGATTAAAGGGAAGAATTTGGAGTTAATAGGTATATAAAGAACTGTAGCAATTAGAAGATCTTTTTTTTTCCTTATACAATTAACATTAACACAATATTATATAAATGCATTTGGTTTGGAGACAAGCTCTTTAGTAAAACCAGGTCAGTTTTGGATTAGCTGTTAATATAAAAAAGAATTAAAAAGATGTTAGACATATATAGTGTAAACACAGACACAGCATCGGTCATGTTCTAATGTTTATAGGCTTCATTCATATTAATGGTGTCTTGTGTATTTACATATATTTTACCCACTTTATATTACATTTTCTTCTTTTTTTCGTTGTCTTTACCTCTGGCCAGATGTCTGTTATGCTGTAATTACCACCACGAGCCAACAAAACGCAAACAGAAACAATAGACAGTCTTTTAGCAGATGGCTTTTTAAATTCCACTTCCCAGGATCTCTTAACTGTATTGGACCCGAGAGAGAACAAGAGATCAGAGCAACATTGGTTTCTTTCTGTTCGAGTCAGAGCGCTGTCTTATTGAGCAAATGTTAATTGCTGGGGTACGACTGGGAAAAGATAAAGGCTGTAAAGGTTGTAGATTGCGGCTCTATTCATTAAAACACGAAGGCAAACACAGGCTGGGAGAATTAGCACTGGCTAACAGATGTGTTTGCTCACTATTTTGTAGAACACTGGGTAAGCTGCTGATAGAATTACAGTAGACACAGGTAAATGGAAGTTCTAACCCACCTCAACGTCAGGGCTGAAGTCTGATGTGAATGAGATGTGTGTCCCAGTTCTTTTGTGTGGTTATACAGTGATAAGGTTTTTTTTTTTTTTTAAAGTGAAGCGATAAAGAAACCATTGTGAGCAGTGATCTTACAGAGCGTAAGAATCCCCCCACAAGGCCACTGGCATGGGTATCACATCACCCTATCAGCAGAAGCCTGACCTGGACTATTCCTGTTACAGCTACTGATATTTAAAGTTCTTTCACAGTCAAAACAGTACAATGACTACTACATGCCTTAGTGATGGACTAAAACAGTGTAAACCTGAAAGTATTAGACAGAAAACTGGCTTACGCCTAAGGGAGCACAGTTTTTCTTACCAATCCAGTGTCAAAGTTAAGAAAGTAAATACCAAATCACTTGTTAAACAAACACCACTAAATTTTAACGAAATTCCATATCCCCTGATAATAATCACCATAATATCGCCATCCTCATTGCTATCTCACACCCCGCCAACTGTCCATTTATAAGCCTTGCGTCTGTGTCATTTAAATAGCAACAGTGCTTGCAAAAATATCTACGCCAACAGGCATGGTGGTCACAAAATTAAGTGTGTTCATTTAGGTGGCATTTTAAAGTGATAAAGCATTAGAGGGCATGCATTACTGTGAATCGTTCATGGGAAGGCGGTGTTATTATGTACGATGCAAAGCAGAGATATGTTACACCACTTTCCTGTGATTTATTCACAATAATGCACACCCTCGACAGCCTTGCTGCTTTTATAATATTGTTAAATGGTAAAAACAGTTTTATAAAACACACTATGAAAAAATATTTAAATTATTAATAAACTGGTCTTCCGCAACTTGACCAAGTTTTAAAGTGAATGTTGATCGCTGATGAACAGGATACTAGTTTCTCTAACAATCAAAAACTGCCCTCTAGTGGCCAAATTACAGAACACAATTTATTAGCAGTCGCAAGAGGCTTGGTGCTCAACTGAAACCGGCTCGCTATTTACATTAATCTTTATTTCTATTTATTGTACATATTTTAATGCATAGTATATGACACATTGATACGAATGTGAAAAGGTCAGAGGTGTGAATTATTGTTGTATAATAAAGTCACGGCTGGATAAACAATTCAGCCAATCAAATTTGAGGCCTGGAACCTTCTGTTTTAGAATGCAATTTTTTACAACGCAAAACAACACGTACACACCACTGACTAAAAACGCCCGAGTTAGACGTCAAAAGTTCATTGCTATCTTGTCAACACACTCCTGATTGTTATGCACAGGTTTAATATTTATATCAGAATTTATGAATGAAAAAAAAAATTTGTCAATATCTAAAAATCTACATTTTTGCTAATCTGAGTGTCACAATCAATGTCACTAATTCGTCTTATGCAGCCTTATTGCAGTTCACAGGTCAGTCTTCTGCAATCCTTTATCAAGTCCAGTCACCACAATTGTATATATACACTCACTATGGCAACACTTAGTATGTTGACAAAATGAGACTGGGAACACATGACAAGGATTAAGTGTTTTCCTCCACAATGAAACGTTCAGGTCTAGAATTTGCGATGCTTGTTTTTTTCAAGATTATTCTATCATATTTAATCTGTGGTAAGTCAATCACTTATTAATATAAACTGCTTATCTGAAATAAGATCACAGTAGATGCTGATGCACTCACTAGATGAATGGCATTCAACTCCTTAATGAGATCACCATCCCATTGCAGGGCAGAAAGCCAAACACATTCACTTCGACATTAGGGTCAGTTCAGTAATATTAATTTATACGTCCTTTTGACTTCAGTAGAAATACAGGGCTTCTGAAGCCAACAATGTGCGTGTGAACATGCAACTCCAGTAAAGGAACCCGGTCCACCCAGCAAGAAACAGTTGCGTTTGCTGTGTCGAATTCTGCTCTGGATGGAGCTTCTATGTTCTTTCTGTGTCTGCATGGGATTTTTGTGGGTTTTCCAGTTTCCTTCAACAGTCTATAAAATTTGGATTTAAGGTAAATTGGCTGCTCTAAAGTGTCCCTATATAGTGAGTGTGTCTGTGCCCAGTGATAGATTGGCGTTCTCGAACCGAACGGTTCTCCCCGGACTTTTTTAAAGTACTACAGAAGTTCATCATGTTAGCCTGATGGTTACATAAACAATGCAACAATTTCTACTCTTGGCCTTATGGCAAAAATATTTTCTCTGACTCACCAAATTATTTGATGTTTTGAACCATAAATTGCAAAAGTCCTTAATATTTTGTAATTACACACTGACAAGCATTACATTTAAACTGAATATTTTTAACCTTTTACAAAATGACAAACCATGACTCATTCTTGCTTACAAACATATCCTTTTATACCAATATCCTAATGACCTTACCAGTAAGCAGTTAATCAAATATTTGTAGAACCTCTTTTTTTAAAGTGTATGTCATTTTTAAATTAGCCTATAATTAGCAAAACCATCGTTCAGTTAAGTTCACCATCGGAAACACAATATTTTTGGCTGTTGTACGATAATACATTTACATTTGGTCATTTAGCAGACGCTTTTATCCAAAGCGACTTACAAGGTGAACACAGGGTTAATCACAACATACCTGGAGCAATGAGGATTAAGGGTCTTGCTGAAGGACCCACATTGGTAACTTCAGTGGACCTGGGATTTGAACCCCAACCTTCAGATTGATAGCCCAACGCCCTAACCACTGAGCTACCGTGCCCGATAATATAAATAAATGAACAATTATAGCATTTAGTATTCATATTATATATATATATATATATATATATATATATATATATATATATATATATATATATATATATATGTACACACAGTAGTGTATGTAGTGTAGCAAAAAATGGGTAGCAATATTTTCAAAACAAAAAGATATGCTACACATAAGTGATTCTAGGGGTGCAAATAATTATGAAGGCTCCCGACAATCTGAATTTAAAATAAGGTAATCCACAATGCAACATGCATTCTTTCAAAATAAGGATAAACCTGGTAACCTAAAATTAATATTATATAACCATGAAATAATTGTGGCAGCCTGATACTGAAAAGTATATATTTCTTTCACACATTTACTCAATCTTGTAAAATAGCCTGCTGAAGATTAGACCTAACCTGCCCTCTACTGGATATTTCTATTAATCCGGCAGAAAACTTTGGAAGACAGCATGTCCAAAATGTTGCTCACATCGTGCACCTTTACATGTACAGAAATGTTTAATTTTCCTTTTACATGTCAATCTTAATCACAGCATTCCTGCACATCACAATAATAATGCAGTCAGGACTACAGTCTTTAATCTGACTATTCCATTTGAATTCACTGAGGAGAGAAGTACAAGAATTACGCTTCACTGTTTGATGCTTCATTTTTCTTATTACTTGCTGAAGCTTTTACCATTCTACTCTAAGCTTTTAGCAGAGCACTGCAAAGAAGTGAAGCATACATCCTTCATAAAGCATAACTCTGGGTCATAGACCTCTTAATGTAACAGTCATGCGCCTAAGGGAGCACAGTAATGGAACAGAAACTGGAATAATGCATTAGTGAGGGACTGAGGAGAAACGTGTAATTAAGAGTTGTGTGCATCATATGCAGAATTATATCAGTTGTTATTTAAATGTATGTTTATGTTATTTTAAGAAATAAATATGATCAGACGTGTGTGTGTGTGTGTTATATATATATATATATATATATATATATATATATAAACTAGCTAGCTACTGAATCTTCCATAAGCACATTTTGACATTTTTATTTTTACATTCTGGATTTGGCAACTGAACTCAAATTTAGTAGATTTCATTAATCTACTAAAAATACTGTAGTCCATAATATTAAAGTGGCACGAAGCTCAACGCTAAATAATTCCCAAATAACAACTTTAAAGTTGTAATTGCAACACCACATTAAAAATTCTAGTGAAACCAACTGTAATCCAATGTTTATTAAAATGTATTTAAAACACCCCCCCCCCCCTGTATGCATTTGAAGAATCACACAAGCTTGGTACAGCAGGTACATAAAAGGTACCAGAAGCACACCCACGCAAAAATCAGGAAAATTAAGTGCATTATTTCAAAATAGTTATGAACAGATATCACATATTTATCACTTATTTAAAGTGTAGACGGGTAGTTCTGGTCCTTAATTCTGATTGGCTGAGCCATTTGTCCCGTCATGACAGTATTGACACCAATGCACACCTCCTTATCATCTTCACATTTATATCAATGCTTGATGTACAATGCATTATTTTCCCAATGTTTATTATAAACTGTCTTCTGTAATTTTATCATTAGAGAAAACAGAAACCTGTAACGGATTATATTACATCGTGGAAGACCATAACGATTTTGCTATCAATAAACAGATTTATGAATTAAATCTTGCATTATTAACATGGTATGTTTGTAACAGTTTTATAAATGCAATAAGGCACTTAAGGTTGTGCATTTTGTTATAAATCATAGAAAAGAGTTATAACTGTACTCCACTACACAAATAATAACACCTCTTTCCCGAGATATATTCCGAATAATGCATGCCCTCTCGTGTCTTATTGCTATAATAACATTATATAATGTTTATTCAAGCAGCTATAATCTGCTAATTAAAAGAAACTGCCATGAGTTAATGGTTACTCCAACATTACATTTTCATCTGAGCACAGGACCACAATGTCCAGACTCTATACAAAGTGGTCTTTGTTTAATTGAAGCTAGAAGAAAGTTATTGAAAATTTACTTGAAATCACATTTAAAGTCAGCAAAGTTGTGGAAAAGGTACTTGAAACTGATGAAACCAAAATATGACTTTTTCCTTAGTTTTTAAATACCTGCTTTACACCAGTCACCGCTCATCATTATTGTTTCAGTACTTATGTAATAAACAGATGTTTTGCTCCATAAAAACTCTAAATGATCGACTTGAAGGTATGATTTCACTGATGGTGTACAAATACATGATTTAGTAACTCATTCTGATATAGAATTATTGTCTTAGATTTGCCTGTTTGGGAATTCTTTAAAATATCCAGAATTGCTTATTCACGTGATTTCGAAAAAAAACTTTAGACCTTGTCAGTGTTACATTTTTTTTATCAAGCCTGTTTTGCTGACTCATACATACTAGCCTTTTGATTTATTTGAATGTTTTCAGAGCAAATCCCTCAGTAAAATAGGATATGGTAAGCCCACTGTGCGGTCTGGAACTGATATGGCTTTAAGTTGTTTCACTCTTGGATCAAAAACACTCAAGAGGGGAGTGGGGGCAACTTTTGATTTAGCTTCAGTACAAAAGAAAGAAAACAAATCAGGCTGGATGTCCAGTCAAATAATTTGCATACATTTGCATGAATGCAATATTTGCATATGGAATAACTTCGCTAAATGCATTTTTGGCAGTGTGGGAGCAAGAATGAATCACAGAACACAGATTCAGGATCGAATGAATTACTAAAGACCTGTGAAATCAAGTTCTATGATTTTCTGCTAACAAAAGTAATGAAAAAAAAGAAAAGCAAATACTTTATAATGTAAATCGGCTAAATAAAATATGATTTTATACATGTAATACAATACCAGTGTGTATATTAAAGAAAAACATATTGTTGTTGCTATTGGCTTTAGTGTTTTAGTGTTTAGTGCTATAAATCCGGTACAAAGAGAACTGAAATAACATCTACAAAGCCCTGTGCAAATGCTGCTTTGCATTGGAATTGTCTCATTTTACAGATCACAGAAAGTAAGAAGCAAGTCATCAACTTTCAAATTGCTGCCTGAGTCCAACCCACAGCTGTAAAGCACGCTCAACTGACTGACAATCGGATTGTTTCTCTCTTCTAAACATTTGCTTACATTTGATTAAATTTCATTTTCAAAATGAGATGTTTGTCATGATGCCTCTTAAGGAATGATGCAAGTCTAGAAAATTCTTACATAAGCACCAGAGGTAGTTGACAGTGAAAAAGATAAAAAATAAAATAAAATAAAAAAAACAGGGAACCAATTTCTTCTTTTGACAATTGTAAGTGGCATTCATGAAGTTCAATACTGAAGTCCTATAGAATGAAATATAATTAACATCAAAAAAGGTCACGAGGATTTCCACTGGGTTCTCCAGTTTCCTCCGCCAGTACAAAAACATGGATTCAAGGTAAATTGGCTGCTTTAAAATTGCCCCCAAATGGTGTTATGTCTGTGTGTGTCAAGATATGGATTGGTGCCCTGTCCTGGGTGTATCTGCTCAGCACTTTGAACATTTTTTTCCTGGATGGTCATGGGGAACCCCCCTCGAGCCTAGTAGGGGATTAAGTAAAGTGAAATATGATCAAAAATAGGTTAAAATAAATGCAATTGTCTGCATATACATAAATACAAGCCAAAAGAAAAAACTGGATCATCTATTTCTTTTTAGCTGGTCCAGCAGCAAAAATATTTAAACTGTCTGGGTTAAAAATAAGATAGATAATCCTTAATTGGTCCCACAATGGGGGAAATTCACATTATCATGCTACATATTCATCTTGAGGTGCCGGCAATAAAAGTTGTACTAGGTTAGCCAATTTGCTATATATTAATCAAACAATTTTAACAGTCGCATATGACAAGATATACTATTTATTAAGACATAGGGTAAATGTGGGCATTACTGAACCCAACTGTACAAAAGAGAAAACCACAAGACACTAATAATAATTTATAAAATGTATTAAACAAGCATAATGAAAGCCATTTAAAAAAAAAAACTCAGAATACATGCCTCATACAAAGCTACCTACCAACACCAGCTCTGTTGATCTTGCTGAGACTCTAAGGGAAGATGACCACAGGGTCCACTATCCCAATCAGCTACTTCAGCCTCTTACTGTACACCATTTAGATAATATGTTGGGAGTTTATTAAAACCAAACAGGGCTTAAGGGTTAGCAATGATTTATTCAGTCATTCGTTATCTTCCACTTAATCCTTTACTAGGTTCCTCATACCCATCCAGGAGAGAACATTTCAGGCATTGGTATCATACACCTAGGACAGGGCACCAATTTATCGTTGGGCACATTCACTCATACACACTATATGGGGCAATTTAAAGCATTTAATTTACCTTGAATCCATGTTTTTGGACCGAGGGAGGAAACTAAAGAATGTGCCATCCACTAAGCCACTGTGCCACGAGCAATGATTCAATGATATTAATATAAAATTAATTGGCAAAGTCAAAAAAACTAATCTTATAAATCAACAACCATTGTGCCATATACAGAGCTGCCCAACTCTCCGGACACATGTGTTCACTTCACTCAGTGTGTGTGTATATGTGTGTTTCATTGCATAGATGTATTAAATGTGGAAGACACACTTCTCTATAAGCAAATAAATCACTTTATCAATCCCTTCTAGAATAAACTAATCCAACTGGTCCTACAGTCTGAATACAATAATATGGCTGGATAAACATAGATAATGATTAGACCTACAAGCATTTGCATCATACCTGTGTTAAGCACCACATTTGCACACCATATGGATCATCGAGTTAAAGTGAAAAAATGTTTTCAATACAAAAAACTGTACTTGCCTCTACACAATATAATGTAGTGTTACATTTGTTTTACCTGATGCAGGTTAATCAAGACGTCATTCTCTGGAGCATCGCCTCCTGTCGCCATGGGGACAGGGAGGGGTACAATAGCTGAAGCACTAGGGGTCTGAGATCAGCCCTTTTCTTTAACCGTTGGGTTTTCTGTCAGCCTGTGGGGTGGCATAACCTGCAACACACACACACACACACACACACACAGAAGTCTTAAGGACATTAACTTACTTGATAGTAAACTTTATTTCTATTTTAAAATACACATAACACATTATGCTGCTCTGAAGCAGCAGTGCATATGGATAAGTGTTACCTGGAAGCCCGTGTAAAATCAACTTTAAAGAATGTAGTTGTAATAATGGACAGTGATTTTAAATAATAATAAAAAAATCTAATTAATGATTAAAGTACTATGTTTTTAAAGAATCTAAGCTTTCCTATAAGTCATTTTTCACATAAGTCATGCTTTTATCTTTTCCAGGCTGCTGTCATTTCTGTTCTTAGTCAGAACTTCCTCTGATGTTTACAGTTACTCCACAATAATACTGGTCAGCTTTTAACAGAAGCACGCAGGTTGGGGCACATTTACAGCTACTGTTGCTACAGGCCAAATCTAGGTTACTTTGGTCTTCTGATCAGCTTTTTTCTTGATTTAGGTTGTTTATAAATTTACATTTAAACATGAGGGTGTGAATGGGGTGAATTAACTTAATTCTACTAGCAGACCCTTTTGTCCAAAGCTACTTACAAGAATTCCAGCTTGATGGCTGGGATCAGAACAGAGGGACAGCACCCCTGAAGCAATAAGAGAATGAAAGAGGGTCATGCTCAAAGGCTTACATTGGTAACATGGGAGTTGAACCCTCAACATATGGATTGAGAGTCAAACACCCTAACCACTGAGCTACCACATCCCTCTTACACATCAGTTCTTTTAATCAGACCTTTTTAAACTGCATATGAACTGAAGATAATAATTGTTGCAGTTTTGCTAGTAATATTCTCAGAATTTCTTGTTTTATACAAGACTTCAGCTGCTTAACCATCTGCAGTTGCTATTGTCAAATTCTCCTCTTCAATATGTGCCATATCTCTTCAATAGGAAACAGATCTGGGTTGCAAGCAGGCCAGTCAAGCACACACGCTATGTCAATGAAGCTATGCTGTTGTAACTCAGAATGAGGCCTGCCTGGCTTTGTCTTGCTGAATTAGACATACAGTTACTGATAAAAAAAAAAGGTCACCCAGAAGGCAATACAGTTCTTCTAAAAGCTATTTAAGTCTTTACATCAACATACCTATGAATATATGGGGATCACCCATGCCATGGACCTTCATGCCATCACAGTGTTTTTTTGCATTTTTAATTAGTAATGATTAAGATGGTCTTTTTAATCTTTGGCATTTAGAAGTCAATGGCTATTTTTTCCCAAAAGATATTGAAGCCTGAACTTGTCGACACACAGAACAAGATATTACTGTTCTTTGGTTCAATAAAAAACAAAGAATAAAATAAATGACTTCCTTTATCCATATTCTAGTTTTAAGTTATATTTCTTGATGCAGAGACGCACAGTGTTAAGTGACAATTATTTTCCAAAGTATTTCATTTTGGAAGGCTGACAATTTTTAAGTAATACAGCCCGAGGGCCCCATGGTCACACAAATTCAGCAACAGTTTCCACCCTTGGAATTTATTCACTAAGACTCCTTAAATCTTTTTTTTAGAACACTATGAACTACAGATGGTGAAAAACTTAAATTTATTGCAGACTTACACAAACATTGTTTTAACTGATTGACAGTTCTCTAATATGGTTTGGCACAAAGTGATGAACCATGACACATCAAAGTCCTTGTTGGATGATTCTTGTATACTCAGAATACAGAGATGAACCGTTCCAGAACTATGTTACTACAACTTTTATAGCCTTGTTTTTCCTTTGTCACAATTTATTTGTAAATGTACTGCATTCATCAATTTCAAATTTCATTTATATTAAGCAAATAAAACTTAGTTTGCTATTGAAAGCACAGGTGTCATTAAATACTATAGATTTCAGTTTAAAATATTTTTAACACTTGTTTCATAAATGATGTTTTTACAAAAATTGTTACAAGTATAATGCAGGTAAATTTCTATAAACCAGATACACATATTTAGTTTAGATAAATAATACAAAAATCTTTACCCAAATAAGTTTAATCCCAATTATATATTAGATCGATTAAGAATGTAGTTGTTATAACATAACAAACTTATATTGTAATAAACAGGCAAACTTGGTATGATAGCTTATTTAACCAAAGGTCAGGCACTTACAATAAGTCAGCCTGCTGAGCATCTGTTCCCATTTGAGCAATTAGTCCCAATCCAGCTGGCTTGAGCACATGATGCACAGACACACAAAATCTGCCAAACCCCTGTCAACCTTGTGGGTGTGTTTTATCGTGTGAGTAAGTAAGTGTTTATGGGAGTGTTGGTACTGGTGACTCATGTTTTCAAACACAGCATATGCTGTATACAGTCTTATGAAAAGGTTTGGACAGGTGATTACTTTAATTACATCTCTTGCCGATTTTTTAAGCGTTAGTAAATGAATACATCCTATAATGGTGATCATACTTGTGGCATTTCTTTTTGCTTTTTTTGCTTAATTTAACTTATATAAAAATATTAAACACAAATATCAGAGATATGCCATTACCTTTGTGCTGACCCAAGTTTATGTTCAAGTTGTTTAATGCAAACAATAGTTACGCAACAAAATGTAAATTCTTAAACAAAGCCGACCAAATGGCTGAATACCAAATACATTTTATTTGGTGTCTTATTATTTTTGCCACTTTTTATTATCACATACATTAAATAGATAAATCATTTATTCAATTAATTTATTTGTTATTTTGTCTTGATTTAAGAACAAAATTATTCTCAACTGCAAAAATATTTATTAAACACTGAACATTTAAAATCTCAGCAGAGAAATCCAACAAATCATAGTATGACCTAAATGAATTAGCAAACATATAAATATTTGTCTCTCATGTCAGGAAACGTCAAAATTAAAAATTAAAAATACTTATAAATTGGCTGCTCTTATATAGTCTGTCTGTGCGTTTGTGTATGTGTGTGTGGGTTTGCCCAGTGATGGATTAGTGTCCTGGGTGTATCTGCTGGGTGTATCTGCACAGCACCCAACTTTAATGTGATAGATTGACACAATGTGGACAAAAAGTTAACAGTATAATGCAACTTTTCACAAAAAGTTAGTAGGAATTATGTGTAAATAAAGCAATTCAGGACCTGGGCCATTGGCCTGAAACCTGTCCTGGTTGTAGGAAGGTTACAATAATTTATGATATGTGCTGCAGTTGAAGCTATTAGGTAAATATTTACCTAAGTTTAATTTGTAGAACATGGATGTATACATTGCTTCCATCCCTTTACGTAATACCAGACTGATTTACTGATGACGGTTAAAGGAGCCACAGCATCATGAATTTAACAAGAGGAAGATAACAAGAAATAAATTATAAAATCATTACAGACAGATGTTCTGTCCAAGAGACATCAAAAACATGAATAAAATCAAATTCCTGAGCTAGTTAAATATTAGTCTGAATTTCAAACAGGAGGAGCCTTGAAGAAAAATACTCTCACCCCAGCAGGAACTTTATTTACAGTAGGGACTAAGAAAGCCAATATGTGAGTGAAGCTCAATTGTTTTGAGGTATAGAGCCTCACGCAGTTATTTAAGAACCAGGTCATGTAGTATTTAATACATTATTAAGGGGAACCTTGTCATTGATACAAAGTTTAAAAGGGTTTAGGTTTACTTATGATCAATGTCAATGAAGAATCACTGACGAAAAGAGTTACAAATAATACAGTCAGATGGGCAATTAGTATCTCCAATTTACCTATTATATGTGGAACATGGGAGGCACCCAGAGGGAATTGGATAAAACCCCCTCAGACGCACAAAGGGCCTTTCTCGCCAACTGAGAATCAAAGCGGAAATCAGATCTTGTGAACAACCACTGCACCACTGTGCTGCCAAAATTTTACAGGATGTTTAATTCCTAATGTCGATTAATATAATGACTTTTTTTTTACTGCTTATGAAATTTATCCAGTGAATTATTAGTAAATACTGTCAGAAATGTACTACAATGCACTCCAGGATTTTTTTTTTCTTATTAAGAAATATAATTTCTTTTTAAAAAAACTATAGCATTCTTTATAGCATTATGATATTAAGCACATTTTTAAAAACTTTTTTAAAAAGACAATATACTTAAAGCTGAATTTTGGAGTGAGAATTATCTCGATTAGGTTTTGTATTTCTGGGTCTGACTATAAGCTTCACAGTTTGAACTAAATTTAGAAAAAGAAAATAACAGGACATCTACTCATTAATCTCTTTTACACAGTCCACTGAATATGCAGGCATAATTTAGTTTGGTCATGGTCCGTGTTTCATTAGCATAGAAGCTCCGTTTTTATATCGGTGGATGATGAAGTCCAATGAGAGCATGCAAAAATGCAAGAAGTATTTTTCTAGCCATATTTTATCTTCTAATTGTGCTTTTGTCATTTTAGAGGTTAGTAACACTTAAGTAGTCAGATGGAGTGGTCCCTAAACTTTTGTCAGATAAATGTTTAAATGAATGAACTTTAGATTGTACAGTATCAGTCAAAAGTTTGGACACACCACATTCCTGCTCCATATCTATTTTCTCCACTTACCACACAGATGAACTTTGTTGTTTTACAATTACAGACTGTAGTTCATCTGTTTTATATTTTTGGTCCCCTGTTGGTTCTCTGAAAAAAAATCTTGTTTTTTCTCAAATACTTTATTTTAAATGATTAAATTACCAGGTAACGAGTCGGTTCTTGGTATAAAAACTGCACTGTACTCACGACATGACAATTCTACAGTGTAGCTGTTTTTTTTCCATAACTATTGACTTGTGCTGTTCTCATTTGTAAGTCGCTTTGGATAAAAGCGTCTGCTAAATGACTAAATGTAAATGACACCACAAACATTGTGGACAATAAAACAATAAAATTCTCCATTTTATGGACTAGGTGTTGACATTATATTTTTTGTTGACTATATACAAACGTGGACATTCAAATTGATCTGAATGCTATATGAAAATATGGTCCATGAGCGGTATTTAAAAAAAAGCTGCAAATATCAACACGGTTAGTAATGCACTGCTACAAATAGAAACATGTTAAAAGTCTTAAAATTATATGCTAAATAAGAATAAAAACAAGTAAACTGAGCCAATGTCGCTGTTTTACTGCCTTGTATGTTACGGTCTAAAGACCAGAGCGAGGCGGATCCGCTACTCGGAGGAACGGGTACTGGAGACGGAGGTTCGAACAGTGCAGGTTTATTTACAGTGAGAACACGTAGTGCACAGGAACACGACACAGACAGGGCGGCGGGTGATGACGTCACGGCGGGTCGGGTTCCAAATACGGGAGACGGTGTGAAGGGCACTTGACGAGGTGGTGACGACAGGATGACGAACTGCACACAGAACACAGAACACAAAACAGCAACCAGGGCGACAAGGTA